>CAKNXH010026952.1:557-13311 GCA_932178445.1 Andricus quercusramuli | reverse complement strand
GGTAAATAGAACTAAACTTTGGGAAATCCTTAAAGAGTATGGAGTAAATGGAGGGCTCCTACAAGCAATAAAAACAATTTATACAGGCAGTAAAGCGAGTGTAAGGGTAAATGGGAAACTGAGCGACTGGTTCGATATTATGCAAGGGGTGAAGCAAGGATGCGTTATGTCCTCGTGGCTATTTATCATATTCATGGATAAATGTCTAAGAACTGCCCTCTTCGACGAAGAAGGTGTAAATCTCGAAACCGTCAAGGTACGTGGGTTAGCTTTCGCAGATGACAAGATTCTTATGGCAGAATCAATCGAGGACTTGCAAAGAATGTTGAATAAACTAAATACAAGCATGGAGAACATGGGCCTCAAAATTAACGTGAATAAAACGAAAATCATGGTGTTTGAGGGAAAAAGCGAGAAAACAATGTGCAACATTGTCCTAAATGGTGAGGGATTAGAACAAGTTGACAAGTACGTATATCTGGGTAGCCTATTCACTAGCGACGGAAAAATAGATGGGGAGTTAGATAGGCGCATAAATAAGGGTAAGCAGGTTATCGGTAGAGCAGGATCCATCCTCAGAAATAAAAACATATCAAAAAAAGCTAAAATGGCCATACATAACTCTATCTTCGTACCAACTGTACTATACGGTAGCGAGACATGGACCTGTCAAGAAAAGGACAGGAGCAAAATCAACGCGATCGGCATGAAACCTCTCCGCATAATATGCGGGAAAACACTGATGGACAAAGTCAGAAATGAGACAATCCTCAAAGAATGTGGTACACAAGAGACACTAGTTGACATATGGGAAAGAAATCAGCTAAGGTGGTTCGGACATCTTGAAAGAATGAAAGATGAACGACTGACGAAGCAAGTGTATAAAGGTAAAGTAAATGGTAGAATGCCCAGAGGTAGACCGCCGAAAGAATGGTCAGAATCTGTGAATGAGACATTAATCCGAAGAGACGTAAGAAGCCATAGGAACAGAAGAGCTTGCGTGAAGAAATGCATGGACGTGAAGGAAGCTAGAGTAGTATGCCAGGACAGAAATGTGTGGCGACAAATAGTTTGTAAACAGAGTGACAATAGTGTGAATGGCGCCTGAAACAGAAACTTTGGATACTAATGGGCCCAAGTGGGGAACCATACATAACAATTTTGTGAGGTTCCTCACTTGGGGTGATCGCTAGAGAGATTGATCAGCAACCTGGGTCGGAGCAGTGTTGCGGAATGAACGTGTCATCTAAATAAATGACACGAGAATTCCAGATCGATCTAAAACACCTATCCCTAACACCTATAAAACTCCTATATACCTTATGCCCATATACCAACCTACTCTATACCTATTCACCTGTTTACTATTCCCCAACCGAGCAAGTCACGCCTACCCCGAAAGGGAAATGGCTTAATGGTATAATAATAATAATAATAATAATAACTGTAAATATAAATAAATTAATGATTTTTATAATTGAACCGTAGTTTCATTATAAAAAATGAAAAATAATTTATTTTACAAGACGGTGCTGAATCTGTTCAAAATTAAACAATTTGCAAATTTTAGCGTTAAAAATTAATTAGTTAAGATAGTTGAATTTTCATAAAAGAGATGAATTTTCAACTAAAATTATAAATCGTCATCAACAACAAAATTGATTTTTAACAACATATAACTTTTAACCAGGTAGTTAAATTTTGAAAAATGTCATAATACTGCAATAAAATTCAAACGTAATAATAAAATACGAATTTTCATTGGAATAAATGAATGCTCAACCAAAAGAGACTCATTTTTAACCAAAAGAATTAAATGTATACCAAAGCAGATAAATTTTCAAACCAAAAAACGAATATCGAACCAAATACATTAAAATAAAATGGTGTGAGTTTTGCTGACTACTGGTCAGCAAAACTCACACCATATTATTAACTACTACCCTGGTCGACACTAAGAACATCTAATTATATTATTTCAAATACATTAAATTTGCAACTAAAAGCATGAAACCCAAAAGAATGAATTTTTAACGAAGTAGTTCAACTTTTTTCAATTAAAAAAGATAAATTATCAAGCGAAAATTGAATAGTTAAATTTTCAGTTAATGATATTTAGTTTCAATCACAAAACAGAACGAAATTTAAACTAGAGTGATGAACATTCTACCAGAAAATAATTTTTCAACTAAGTAGTTCAACTTTCAACCAAATAGTTGAATCCTCAATCAAAACAGAATTATTTTCAACCAAACAGTTGCATTTTTAACCAATAAATATGACATGTTTAAAGAAGAGGTACATTTTCAGGGACGACTGCTGGGAAAATAAAACTCTTGAAAAAAAAAATTCCAAATGTAATATTCCTGAAACTAGAAGAGGCCGACAATTAAAAATTGTCTAATAATAAAATTCGTGACAGTTTATGATATTAACAAGTTGGGAAATTCCCGATAATAGAAAATTCCTGAAATACAGTTTTCGCCTCTGTGAAATTGCCCACCATAGGGAAATTCAGGAATTATCCAATTCCCGAATCTAATTAGTTGAGAAATGGTTAAAAAATAACACTCTTATTTCATGAACATATTTGTTATTTTAATTTTTATTAAAACAATGTTTTAATTGTTTACATTCGGGAATTTTATAATTCTGAAATTTTCCTTCATCGGCAATTTTATAGTGTCGGATATTTCATAATGTCGCGAATTTATTTTTCCGTTTTTTTCAGTATAAATAACAATCAAAATTTTAATTAAAAAATTGTTCAACTTAAAAACATGTTTAATCGTTCAATTTGTAATGTTTTTAACTTAAAATTGCTTAAAATGATATAATTTTGAACATTTACAAATTAATTGATTGATTCTTCAGTTTTAAGCATTGAACATTTTAGCGTGGATTTACAATTTTCAACCAGAAGCCTTTGAACTGTTCAATTTATAAAAGTTTAAAATTAAAATTGTTTCAGGTTAACGGCATTTAATTAAGAAGTGTTCTCTTGAAAATATTGTAAAAAGGTTCCATTTTATACATGTAAATTATTGAGCTCAGTTTTGATTACTTTAGATAAAAAAGATTTCATCTCGAAAAGTTCGAATTTTTGTATTTCAAAGACCGTGAAAAATGTTTACAAGCCGGGAAAAACCCGGGAATTTTTTTCCTTGATTAAAACGGTCCCCCTGAATTTTGCAATCTTACAGTCTAGTATACACCAAAAATCCGAGTAATTGAGCCGCCGGATGCAAGAACCAGCTCGACGCTCGAAAACGCGTAAAATTATTGTCCGATCGTCTCAAAGAAAGAAAATTTTCAAAATCGGAAAATCACTTTTTTGAAAATGCAGTATTGTAGAGAATAAGGAAATGAAACTTCTTCCTCTGAGAATTTTTTTGCCAAACGTTTATTTTTAATAATAAAAACAAAATATGGAAAAAAAGTTTCTCCCTGATTTAATTAAGTTCTAAAACTTAAATCTTTCTAACACAGCCAAATATTATTGAAATGAGTTCATATTTGTAGGGCGTATTCAAAATACTCTAGCGATGCCTGGGAAATCATTAAAATGTTATCAATCGCTTATTGTTTAATAATATTTAATTACAAAATGTGGTCAATCAATAATTGTGTTTTCTTGGTTTTCGCCGGTAAAGAGTATCTAGGTAACTTCGGCTTCCAAACAACTTCCAGTGAGAGATTTGTTCAGTAATGTTGAATGAAGTTTTTTGGAAAATCTCATATCTATTCGTTTAAAATTCACTGAGATATTCACATTTGGAAAAAGTACTCGACGTCTGTCCACGTTGACTGAACTTCGAGAACGCTGCCTGACACAGCAGTCCTCGCGACGCATTAGCTGACAGCGCGGGCAGACGTCGAGTACTTTTTCTAAAGCTAAATATCGCAGTAAATTTTCAACGAATCAATATGAGATTTTTCAAAAAACTTCATTCAACATTGCTGAACAAATCACTCACTGGAAGTTGTTCGAAAGTCCAAGTTACCTAGATACTTTTTACCGGCGAAACCAAGAAAACACAATTATCGTTTGACCTCACTTTGTAATAAAAAAATTATTAAACAATAAGCGATTGTTAACCTTCTCATGATTTCCTAGGCATCGCTACAGTCTTTTGAATATGTCCTGCAAATAGAGTTAGAACAATTTAAGTTTTAAAACTTAATTAAATTAGGGAGAAACTTTTTTTCAATATTTCGTTTTTATTATTAAAAATAAACGTTTGGCGAAAAAAATTCTAATGGGAAAAAATTTGACTTCCATATTATCTACAATAATGAATTTTCAAAAAATTGATTTTTCGATTTTGAAAATTTTCATTTTTTGAGACGATCGGACAATATTTTTACGCGTTTCCGTGCGTCGAGCTGGTTCTTGCATCCGGCGGCTCAATTAACCCCTCGTTCCCAAAAGAGTTAAGGTTAATAATATTGGAAATCTTTTTTTCTGTAGGACTCTACGTATTGTATGAAGTTGAAAATAGTACACGCAATAGGAATTTGCTCTTAACCATGGCAGATAATCAACTCGCAGTTATTGACAAGAATCTTCAAGATAATTTTTCATTCCGTGGTGAAACAGTGACAATTCATCCAATTAAGGTTGAAAGATATTCATCGAATAGTGAGCAAGTATTGGATGATTTTTTCCTTAATGACGATCCAAGTGTAAGATGCATACCTAAATTGTCGAAATTAAATGGTCGAAACACATTTAGAATAATATTTACTAAAGATGTATGTTAACATATCTGTACGAAGTTTCACTTTATTACGCTCAGAAGCCTCTCAAATTAATTCATGTGAAAACTCTAACCGTAGGTAAAATTTTAAAGTTAAGTACGATTCAGTTCTCAATGCCAAACCTTGAAGCAAATATTATCAATGTGTTTAATGCATGTTTCCTCTTTTGTACTAAAATTTCTCGCAAAGATATTCCGTACATTTTCGAAGCAAGACCTTTGATTAATCAGATAACGGATTGTTCCCTACTTTTCGAAAACGATATGCTTTCGAATTTTAAAATCGTTGTGGGGGATAGGGAATTTCGGATTCATAAAGAGATTCTCGCTGCAAAGTCGCCAGTATTTCTGGCTATGTTTGACAGTGAAATGAAAGAAATGGAAGAAAATAAAATGATTATCGAAGATGTTGATTCAGATGTATTCCAGGAAGTGTTACGGTATATTTATACAAATAGTGTAAATGAGTTAAGTAAGCATGCCGAGAAGCTCTTTATGGTAGCAGATAAGTACGACTTACAGAAACTTAAGCTGCTTTGTGTCAGTGAGTTGTCTAGATCTTTGAATGTAGAAAACGCCATACATGTACTCACTCTAGCAGATATATACGATGAAAATGTCCTGAAGGAAAGGGCTATCATTTTTATAAAATATAACGTTGAAAGGGTTTTGGAGACTGAAGGGTACAAAAGGTGGTGTGGATCAGCGCCAGCTCATCTACTAGTTGATATTTTGGAAGCAATGTCTAAGTTAGTGAAAACTTATAGTGGCACGCCTTATTGTACTGGAGTTTAGAGTCTTTTTATAACGTAACATTAACATAAATCTCGAGTGATGTACCAGTTCTTAAATTGATACTGTACGGTTATATATTCTTCATACGTTTGTAAACCGTTTTGTAGGATTTAAGATCTATTCAGAAAATGCTCAGCCACTGAGAATTGAACTGTATTCTAGGTTTAAGTATATTTAGACAATAAACTATTTCACAAATTTAATGACCAACCGATATATTCCAAAAGACTTTTGAAAAATTGATCCTCGCGCATCTCTTTCTTTAAGATAGAATAAACCAAAGGGAGAAAACTCTTGAAGAAACGAAAAAAAGGTTAATTGTCAATCGAATAATTGAATTTTCTACCAAAGTAGTTGACCAACCCACAAAAACGAATTTTCAACAATCGGTGAATTTTCAATCAAAAAAATGACTTTCAGGAAATTGTTAAATTTTGTACAACGCAGATTAATTTTTGACAAAAAACATGAATTTTCAACCAAGAAGATTAATTTTCTATTAACTAAAACTGGAATAGTTCAATCTTGAGTTTAAAAAAATTAATTTTCAACCAAACAGTAAAACGAATTTTCAACAGTATAGTTTAATTTTCAACCAATGAAATGAACGTGTTACGAAAATGGTTGAATTTCCAAACTAAAAATATGAATTTTCAATCATACAGATGATATTTAAACAGAAAAATTTTTTTATTTCAAATCAAAAACAGTTGAATTAAAAAAAAAGACGATTTTTCAACAACATAGTTGAATCCTTAACCAAAACCGACTTTTTTCAAATTTGTAGAATTGAATCAGTAAATTTGTTACCAATTTCAATCAGTGACTGAACTCTAGCTATGAATCAATTGATTTCACTGATAAATTAGTTAGTTTTACTGAAAGAGTTGCATTTTTCGCTAAAAAAATTACATTTCTACCAAAAGAGATGAATTTCCAAATTGAAAAGACGAATTTTCGACAAAATATTTGAATTTTTAACGAAAAACGAAAAATGTTCATTTTCAACTAAATAGTTAAATTTTCAACCAAATAAATCAATTTTCTACAAGAAGATCAATTTTTTTACCTAAAAGACCAATTTTCGTCAAACAATTTACATTTTTGACCAAAGAGATAAGTTTTCAACTTATATGGCAAATCTTTAAATGGAATAGATAAATTTTCAGTCGAAAAAATTAATTTTTTATCAACAAAAAACGCATGTTCAACAAAATAGTTACATTTTTAACCAAAGAGATGCACTTTTAACTTGAAGGAATAATTTTTATTCATTTAAGTATCAAAGAGAATCTGTCATGAAGAACCTCTTGTGGAAAAATTTCCTGGCAGTCTGGTTACAGCTGTCTGGATTTATCTAGACTGTCTAGTCTGGAAGATCAGATCTGGTCCAGGTCTGACGCTAGTCTGGCCCAGGTCTGACCTTATCTAGATAGTCTAGTCTGGAAGGTCTGGTCTGTCCCAGGACTGGCGCTGATCAGCGAGCCAAGAACAAAAAAAGATGTAAGTTCGATCAGCAAATTTTTTTGACATATTTCAAAAAAGTTACAGGGTGTTTTAAATGATAGAAAATAAGAAATTCACACTATCAAAACAAGGTTTTTCTTCTTACCCCATAAATAGCGGCTGACTAGACAGTCTGGCCTGGGGCTAGCCAGAAAAAACGTTACACTTTTGGCCAGGCCCAGGCCAGACCGTCTGGCCAGCGTCAAGAATGGAAGTCAGACGGTCTGGTCTGGAACAGGCCAGCGCCAGAACATTTTTCCACACGGGACGGAATGCGAATAAGATAAGTATAACAAATCGCTACCAGAAACTATTATCTGTAACATAAATGATTTTATACACTATCAGTGGAATATTTCAGTAAATTTATTAGATTTATTAACAAAATATAAATAAATTATGAACCAAGTACAAGTATTGTGTAAGTTTGGAAAATAATTGAAAATTGCAGAAATGCGCTATAATCGAATTTTAAAAAAATGCTTAGCAAAAATTCGTCTGCGAGTTATAATTTTATTTCAATGATACTCTAACAATCACACCTCTTTTTACGATTTTACATAGTAATCAGGACTTAATAAATTCATAGTTGCATCCGTTGAGAAAAAAAAGTTAAAAACATGATTTGTGAAATGCAGACTAAAGGTACAGCTTACATACTTTCACCAAATGATCTCAAGCCTTCTTTTAGAAACATGTTATCATATTGTAAAAATATTTTTAGTGAATCTAACTTGTATTAATTTATAATTAGAATGTTTCATTTTTTGTTATTTTAAAACGGTTTCTATCATGTAGAGACGCAAACGCACCTGCACTCTGCTGCCAAACCATTTGATCAATTTCGATGAAACTTTGCATATTTTCAATTAAAAAGAATTAATAACTTTTAAGGAAAAAAATTGGATTTTCTTAATTTAGTTCGCTTTTAAGCGAAAAATAAAGAAAAGGCGGAAGTTGTTTGGAAATTAGGGAAAAATAGGAATTCTTTAAAATAAGGGGTAAAGAGGGGAATAGGAGAAAGAGTTGAAGTCATTCAGATGCTTTAATTGTAATCTAAAATCACTAATTTTCATTTTTTCAAGCATTTCAAAAAATTGTTATTCATCTTAATATTTTCCATGTGTGATGTCACATTTTGCGTTAACCCCTCTCACCCCTATGTCACAAATCGTCAAAAAACCTGCCCCCCTTCGCCACTTGCTGGCAGTGTGACATAGTTTTTCAACGGCCCCTTAGTTAAACTTTCTTTACTTATTTAATCTTACTGATATTCTATTAAATATCAGTAAATGTATTCTTATAATTTTATGGAGTTATAACTCTATAAAAATACAATCAATCTCAAAAGTCGCCAATTTTTTAATTGATTTATAAAATGAATAAAAATAGAGCTATCATTAATTTTTGCACATCTGCACCGAGGCTTCTAAGCATACATCAGAAAAAAAGAATTCAGGTTAAAATGGTTTATTTCACAGTAGTTATTTAGATCCTTGATTTTTTATTTGTCTTTAGGGAAAAGTTACACTTCTTATTTCATCCTAATGATAAAGGTCTCATTTTATTCTTTGAAGGATTTTCTAGCTCTACAATTCTATTTGGGTGGTTTTTATTCAAATTTAAACTATCATTGTTTATAACAATAATAACTGTATGATTTCTAAATTAATTTATTTTATAAAACCCACTAGAATAGAATTGTAGAGAAGTATTTAAATAATAAACTTAGGTATTGATCATTACGATTAAATAAAAATGGTAACTTTTCCCTAAAGAGTAACCAAAAACTAATACTCTAATTACTGTTAAATAAACAATTTCTACCTAAATTTTTCTTCTGAAATATGCTCAGAAGACTCCATGAAGGTTTTTAGAAATTAATAACAGATCTATTTTTGCCGATTTTATAAATGATTTTAAAGATAGGTGACTCTTGAGATTTATTGTACGTAGTGTACAACGGTACACTAAAAAGAGTAAAGTTTGCGAATTTTGAACACGGGTTATTAAAAATTTCAACATTTTCTTAGAATATGAAAGAATTCATTTTTGCGTGATCAGGGCTTGAATTGTACATTTTTTGTGACTTTTATTTATCTATTTTGACCAAACTGACACTTTCTTTTTAACATTTTTGATCTTTGAAAATTTTTGAATTTACGCTATTGTAGAAAAATGATATTGTAGTTATTGTGAATCTCAGAAAAAGGTCTATTTGGAAACTTCTGATACGTTCTTCTGATTTCACATATATTTTAGGTAATAAAATTTTAACCTATTCAAAAAATCCTTCGCCTTTAAATCGATACCACCATGTATTACACTAGTCCCATCGCAAATTTTACAGTTTTGGCAAAAGATCTGATTAAAATTTCAAAACACTGCAAAATTCAGTGTCTTAGTAAATAATAATGTAACTGTAAAGTTAATTTAATATTATCTCTAAGTGAGTGTTCGATTTATCATTATTATCTTTGGTTTTTCATGGTAGTTTAAACTTTTTGTCAGCTCTTCGGTCAACAATTACATTTGAGATAGGACCTTAATACATGCAGGTATAAATATATTTATATTATACCTGCATGTATGAAGAAGGTTCAATATTGAACCTTCATCATGATATTTATATTTTTTAACTTAATAAGAGTAATTTCTATAAATATTTTTTCTACACAGCACACTTCCCGAAATCGCCTGATCTTTTTTTGGGACCTGATCCAAGTGGCAAGCAGAAAAAACTGGGTTTATAAGACCTACGTTAAAACATAGGTTCATGCCCACCGAAATTTTTTTTACATATTTAATAAAAATGAAATTAATTTTTATGTAGATTTGACGTAGCATGTAGTATATTTAACAAAAATAGTATTAATTAAAGAATTTTGTAAAAAATTAATAATTGTATAAAATTTCATAAAAATGACAAAATCGTGTTGAAAAGTGACAAACGATTTTCTTTTATTTTTCAGATTTTTTAAAAATAATTTTTGCGAAACAATGAAAAAATAAATGATTTATTATTCCTCAATAGCACAAATATAACAGAGCAATTAGCATTGATTAATTATAATTATAAAAGTTAAAGTCAACCGGGAAAAATGTAATTTTTTACCAGGAAACCCGGGAAATAGTGGATAATTTTTTACAAATTTTGTTCGGTCACCCAGTATTTTGATATTATTTATATTTTATTTCCTACGTCTCCAGGCTATAGGAGTAGGGATACAATATTAATATTTCTTTCTCCTTTATTCCTATGGTCACCAGATGTCACGCTGGACTCTGGAGACGCACATCTGTGGTTTTTATACTACGCATCGATTTTTGGATCACGTCCATTCAGTCCAATTCAGTCGTACATCATTGCATTTAGCATTGCATCATTTTGCATAATTGGCCATATTGCATCTTAATATATTTTAAAAGCTGTTTTTAACGCAGTAGTACTGTGAAAATTGAATGCATATGAATTAGTAATCGAGAAAGGGATAATTGACTAATTGTTTGCTGCGCAAAAGTAGCACGCAATTTATTTTATATTTGGATCCTGAATTACGTTCTGAATTTGGATTCTGTATTACGAAAGACGTTTCAGCGTAAGTTTTTTTGTGTTTAATCGTGTTAATAATGCAGATTTATATCCCATCATCTTTGTTTTTATGACATTTTTGTTTGTTTTATGCTCACCTATATTATTTACAAAGTTTCATGATATATGAAAGACATTTTTTCCGAAATTTCCAAATTTTCTTCCCCAATTAAAACTACACATAATAAGATATTTTGTGATTTTATCCCCTACAAAACAAGTTAAATTTCCATTGTTTTGTACTTTTGTTTCGAATATGATATGCCATTTAATTTTCAATAATTTGTTAATTTACAGTATGTAACTAGTGATGTAACTATATAAAGGTGGTGACCCTTTGTAAAATTGTTTTGGAGGCCCCTTGGACAAAAGAACAGTACATATAACCCAGCGGACACTGTTATAGAACTGTGATGTAACAGGTTCTGTAACATACTTAGAACATACTTAGACCATGGTCTGAATAATGTCGTCCCCAAATGAATGTAGCTGTTCTATAACGCTGTTACAGAACCATGTTCTGTCAGGGATCTGTAACAATTCTGGAACAGCGTTATATGTAAAAAAATATATTTAGAACAATTTAGGAACAGTGTTACAAAATAACCATGTTCTGTAATAGTGCTGTAACACATATGTAACAGTGTTACGATGTAAATTTGTTCTGTAATCGTTCTGTAACAATTCTGGAACAGCGTTATAAGTGAAAATGTATTTTTAGAACAATTCAGGAACAGGGTTACAAAAGAACATTTTTCTGTTATAGTGACGTAATACATATGTAACAGTGTTACAACGTAAATTTGTTCTGTAATCGTTCTGTAACAATTCAGAAACAGCGTTATATTTCAAAAAGTATTTTTAGAACAATGTAGGAACAGGGTTACAAAGAAACATTGTTCTGTAATAGTGCCGTAACACATATGTCACAGTGTTACGATGTAAATTTGTTCTGTAATCGTTCTGTAACAATTTCATAACAGTGTTACAAGGTTATGTAAAAAAAATGTTTTTTGTATTATTGCTGCACTTTGTTTATATTTTAAATAACACAATTTCACGCACGGTCCTGTATACATATAATCGCACGCTTAAACCCGTTGAAAAATCGCACTCGTTGGGGATTCGAACCCTACCTAAACTACCTAAATCGAATGTACCTAGCCGATGCCTTAGCCAATTGCGCTATCGAACCGCTTGAACGTTCATGACAAAATCTCGGCCATGCTTTTTCGCTGAATAAGCCAGGGTAATCTCAGGAATATATTCATTATTTTTTTTATTTCAGACATTGTCCCCTACTGTCGGCGTATTCTTACCCAGTTCAAGTAACTGACTGCGCCCGACCGCACAGTGGGATGAAATCAAAAAACGAGGTTCAAAATAACTTGTAGTTGGCAATTCTTGACCGATTTTGGATTTTTTTTTTAAAGAAAAATTCAGCATTAACTTTTGAAGAGATTTATGTGGCCTGATTTTTGAATTTTTGTTTGTTTAAGCTTTTATGTTAATGCAAAGAGTGAAGAAAAAGTCGATTTTTTTGTTTTTTTTGTTTATCTTCGTTAAAAAACGTTTTCTATTACCAGCATTTCCAGACTATAGGCACGGGCGTAGTTGAAAGCAAAAAAAAATTATGACATTGTTAAGTTAATCGTTATAAATAAATTAACTTAAAAAATAGTCTACACTATGGATTCTTCGTTTGCAAAGTACATTTTTGCGTTAAAATTACTTGCTTTCATCGAAAAAATAATACCCAATCATAAAAATTTGGCATCCGATATATATTTTTTATTAATTTTATAAGCAAATTTTATAAACAAATGCCTAGTGTGGACAATTGAAGGCAGAAAGAAATCTTTTTTCCCCCTAATTCTTCTCAAATTATATCGCCACTTATGTTTGATGATGAACAATTATCAATCAATATTTTTATTAATTTTATAAACAAATGCCTATTGTGGACATTTAAAGGAAGAAAGAAGTTGGTTTTTCTCTTAGTTTTCCTCAAATTATATCGCCAGTGATATTTAATGATGAAAAATTATCATCCGATATTTTTTATCAATTTTATAAACAAATTATATAAACAAATTCCCAG
>CAKNXH010026950.1:793-11427 GCA_932178445.1 Andricus quercusramuli | reverse complement strand
AATCGGGGATTAACAACTTAATCGGAGTTGGTGAAATCGGCCCTTAGGGTAGTTTTTCTGTGATAGGGGTTGTTTTTGGAAAATTGCTTCGAGAGTTATTTAAGAGCCCTAAATGAGCCCCCAATTCCGGTGAAAGAAAAAAGTTAATTTAACAAATATTTCTACCGTAAAGCTGGCAGTACCATGCATTTTTTGAATATGCAGAGCCCGAAATTTGGCATTTGGGTATTAAATGAGCCTTAAATGAGCCCTTAATTTTGGCATAGGGCATACACTGTTTGTGGACAGTTCAAGTAAAGCAAAAACTGCTGATGTATTTCATTGTCAGTTTAATGTCAAATTCCTTCACGGGGTGGTTTTTGAATTTCAGGAGTGGTTTTTGAAAAAGTTTTTGATGTTTTCGGACAACTAAGAAATATTTCAAAGTGATGCAATACTTTTTCTTGCACTTTGTGAGTACTTTTGGGTAAGGGTTAGTTTTCGGATGTTAAGGGATGATCTTGTAAAATTGATGTTGAGGTCGTTGGAGAGCCTAAAATGAGCCCTCAATTCGGATGTACTCACTTTTTTAATTAGCGCATATTTATTTTTTATGGTACTTTTTCTGTGATAGGGGTTGTTTTTGGGAAATTGCGCCGGGGTTCATTTAAGAGCCCTAAGTAAGCCTTCAATTCCTATTTCTACCATGGTACTGCTAGTTTTACGTAAAGCTCTCAGTACCATGCATTTTTTTTTAATGCAGAGCCCATAATTTGGCTTTTGTTTATTAAATGAGCCTTAGATGAGCCCCTTAATTCTGGCATAGGTTATACATTGTTTGGGCATGGTGGTACTTCCAGGTTTACCCAACTCGCTAAATGCACTGATTTACACTGACTGCTCTCTTAAATGCTCGTTTGAAGGCTCGACCGCTTGTGATTACTCACAATCTCTCGTTGCCTCCTACTGACTCGCTCACGATTTTGGAATATTTTAACAGATTTCTACTTGTTTCACTCGATTTTCACTCATTTCAAAATATCAGATCTTTTTCAAAAGATCCACTTGCTGATTTCAGACGATTTCACAAATTATTATGCTTGTTGCATTTGATTTCATACCGATTTCAAACGCTAAAACCCCTTGATTCGAGAGTGAATGGCCCCTCGCCTACCATCAAGTCTTGGTACCTTGGTACCATTAAAAACGACTCTGAGAGTATAAAAGAGAAATAAAAGAACAAACAAAAGCTTTTCTTCTTCTGAATCACTGAGAGATATTTAGAAATTGTTCAAATATCCGCTAATAACAGATCATTCTACTTGTGTTGAAAAATTAACAAAATAATAAGTTCTATAAGAGTGAAAATAATAAAATTACAGCTTTTTTAGCGCATACTTAAAATCAATTAATCTTTCTAATAATTTAAATGTACTAAACGAATTCTAATTCATAGAATCCGCAAGCTATTTCATGAATTTTTAAGAATCGTTCTAATAAAATTTGCTATGTTACATTTTTGAAGTGAAGCAGTAAGTAAAAGCACAGAGACGGTTTACCGAGAAATATTACATATTCCCTTACAATCCTTGTAACACGATTTGTAAAAATTCTCGAGAGCAGATTCGGAATCGGGCAGCGTTCAAACTCGAAAACGTGCATTTGCATCGGTGCATCCAATATTCCCTCGAAATGGAGAATACATTTGTGAATAAAAGTTTGATATCGAAGTGATGTATTGGGCGTGCAGATAGCAGATAAGTGTTCAAAATATCAAAGTCCGGATGAGTGATCCTCTTTAAAAAAAAAATCCTTTTTAAACATTTTTCCCGATTTTTGATTATTATTATATTTTTACTTTGAACTAAAATGAGAATATCTTAAAAACGTGATTCAAGTATACTTCAATTTTAAATGAAGTCTGGAATTGCTTAATTTTTAACGCATCAAGTATGAGTTCATTGCTTTTAACAATTTCCGGTTAGAAATCATATAATTTTCGAAGTTTTTAGAATAATTCAACTTTCAAGGTTCACAATATTTAAAATTATTCAATTTTAAACAATAAAAATGAAAGTAAATTCTTGACAGAAAACAGATTTTTTACTCAAAAAATCAGTCCAATCACTTTGAATGCCACTTGATACTACATTATACGATCCTTATTAATAATATATTTTTCACAATTAAAATTTCTGTAATTTGAATTTCAATGTATAATTTTGCCTGCGCGATTCTGAAATAGTTTAATTTTTGAAGCCTTGTACATACCGTTTTTTTGCTATAAAAACTTGAATTCGAAAATATTTGGTTTGAAATGTCTTAAATTTTGGAAGTTTCGAATTTCAAAATTCACAATGTTGTAGTTTTGAAATCAAATGTTAGCAACGTCAGTAAAATTTCAATAGAAAATCTTTCAAAATAGTTAGTTTTCAATTTAATAATTTTAGATTCAAATATTCTAAATTGTTCGGGTTCAATTTTAAACGTACAAAATTGGCTAATTTTTAAAATTCTTCTAAATCATAGGATATCAAATTAAAATGCTTGATACTCGTAGCTGGACAATTTTCAGTTGAAAGTATTTGTAATCAAACACTTTTTTAGTTAAATGCCAGCAGAATAAATTAAAAAAAAAATTAAGACTATTTCTCAAATTCAAGTCTTAAAAATGAGAAGATTTTTGAAACAGACATTGAAAATTGAATAATTTTTTACTTCGAAATGTTCCAAAATATTGAACATTTCAAACTAAACTTAAAAATAAAATAATTTCGAATTGAAACGCTAAAAATGGTACAATTTCAGAATTAAAATCATAAATAGCTATCTTGTTTTGTATTCCTTTTTTTAAAACCTAATTTTCAATGTAATATCTCAAAATTCACCAATTTTTAGTTGAAGCGTTAAAAACATTAACAACAAAAAGATCAAAACATGTATCATTTAAAATTGAAAAATATTGAAGTAAAAAATGGTGGTGGCTTAAAATAAAAAAATATGAGAATTAAACTACTGATACCTTAGTAATTGAATAATGTCTTTAATTGTAAATGGTTACAATTTTATAGCTTCTGAATTTTCATGCTGGACGCTGAAGTATAAATTCTTCATTAGCAGTATCAGTAAATTCAAATATCTTTGACTTGGGAGGAATTCATGGAACTTATTGAACAAAAGCACCTGAGAAAATGGGTAGATGCCGCAAAAAATTCGAAACTTTTGATTTTTCGAGCAATTCTAGCAGACACCATATACTTTAAATGACATGTTCAAATTAATATATTAAACTTTTACAAAACTGCAAGCACACACATTAACCTTTGTCGTTTTACGTGTAGGAGATATCACAATTTTTAATTCGCTACAGATCCGAGTGCACGTAATTAAAATTACGATACCATTAAATGGTCCAGTGGTTCAGTAGCAAATTCGAAATGAGATTCGGGTGGTGTAAATGTGCAGACTTATTCAATATTGTGCTGAAAAATGGTCCTAATCTCATTCCCGCGCTTCTGGAAATTACGCGAACCATTTAACTTCTTAATTCGAGAGACACTTCGAATTATTGATTATTGGATTCGGACGCCAGTTTCTTGGACGCTAGTGAAACTGATATTTTCCTTGTGTAAATGGCAGAAGTTGGTCATAAGAAATAAAATGAAACTTTGTAGATCTTTTTTGATAGACATATATTTTTTGATATATATTAAAATTAATGCAATTTACAATTTTTAGGCCCAGTAGTCATCAATATGAGGTATGTCCGAAAAGTATCCGACCTTGTGTTGTACCAGGAGTAAGAGTTAATTCAGGTCAATGGCGATGATATCCCCTTCAAAGTACTCCCCATTGGGAGCCACAACCTTCTTCCAGCGATTCAACCACTTTCGGAAGCACTCCTTGAGGTCACCTTTCCATATGGCTAACAGCTGCTTCGTCGCATTCTGTTTAATTTTCTCTACGTCTTGAAATTGTTTTTTTTTTTTTTTTTTTTTTTGGAGCATACTTCAATTTTGAAAAAAGTCAGAAATCACAGAGAGACAGGTCAAAACTGTATAGGGGCTGCCAAAGATACGGTCGCGTTTCGCCAGAAATTGCTGAATGAGCTGCGATGAATGGGCACGCGCGTTGTCTTGGTGAAGGACTCAGTAGCCACTTTTTCACAAGTCAGGCCGTTTCCTTCGTTTCAGCGTCCGTAACAATAGTTTTCGGAATACTGAGATCTTTCTCTATCTCTCTCACTGTTAAATGACGAGTTCCATTGATTAACATTCGCACTCGTTCCATATCTTGAGATGTTTCGGTCGCTGCGTGCCTGCCAGAGCAAGGGTTATTTCCACTGAAGTAAGACGAACTTTTAAATCGCAAAAAACACTCAATTTAAGTATCATTCATAGACTCATCACCAAAAACTTTCCCAATCATAACGATAGTTCCCGAACAAGAATAACCAACTGCGTACACTAGTCGACTATACTATAGATTCGCTTGTCCGTGTTACTTTGGATGAGACCTCACAGAGGTTCTCCCTAAATTACAAATACCTGTTTTTGACAATAGCTTAATGAGGTACAAAGTTAGAACACAAGGACGATACTTTTCAGACAGAACTCGTATACATTCTGCACCACATTTTGAACCCGTTCTTTTGCATTACAAATGTTAGCAAGCCTTTAGCGCGGCTACTACTCGGATTAGTGATTCAAATTCAAATAAATTTAATACTATCACTATGAACATCTTGATTTTTTGTGATTTGTTCATATATGACCATCTTTTTTGCACTTGTAAACGTTATTAATTGATTTAAAGTTTGATGCATAGATCGATACATTCAATTCGTCTGATCAATAATTGTATTATCTTAGGTCCCACTTTCCAAAATGGATATTTGCCCCTTACCTGTTATATATTATATGTCTTTTGTTATAGTTTTAAATTTACTATTTGATAGCAACAATCTTTATATTTTAATAGTTCATATAAGAGGAAACAATTTTATATGAAAAATTCATAATTTCTCTGACTGATTTATAAATAGTATAACAAACTTGATGTATAGAATTCCTAAAAATAAAACAAGAATCAAACGATCAAATTTGGACAACCACCACAAAATGCTCCTATTGCAGTTCCTAGAAACAAAAAAATTTATTTCTTTGGATAAAAATAAAAAAGAGAAAACAATGAGAAGGCAACCAACCAAATCACCTTCCTTCTCTTTTTATTTCTTTCGTCCTTTTTATTTTCATTATTATCAAATCACAATATAAAAGCATTTATAATATTCACCAACGTTTTGGTGCTCATACAGCACCCTTATCAAGGTAAGAAAAATTAGAGCAGGTGGGAACATCGACGAAGCAACGACGAAACAACGACGCTGTTCCCGCTGTTTTCATTTTTCTTCCCTCTTTTTTATTTTTGTCCAAAGAATTTTTTGTTTTGTTTTTAGGAATTGCAATAGAAGCATTTTGTGGTAGTTGTCCAAATTTGATCGCTTGATTCTTATTTGATTTTCAGGAATTCTATAGATTAACTTGAGTACTGGACGTTAAAAAGGATTTGAATTTGATTTCAATCTAATTTAAAATTCTTGAATTTCAACAAACTTAAATTAATTACTACTACACTCGGAATCCCATTTGAGTGCCTCCCATTTAAGTTGATCCGAGAATTGATGCCTCGGCGGTTTTCGTGATGAGATGAGCTGCGGGGTCGAGAGGGAGGATGTGCTCAGTCATGCGTGACAAGCAGTAGGAGGGCCGCACTCTCAGCACATTAGTTGCATCAGGTTTCGTCATGCTTCTAAATCCAGCAGAAATCGTTCAAGCGGCCCTGGCTGTTTGCGTTCGGAGCAAGCGAATTTTGTGTAAGATTTAAATGAAGGCCATTTAGGACCAGACCCGAAACCGCACTTAAATGGGATTTCCAGTATAATTTATACTCAATGTTCCATAAGACAGAAGGTACTCCGCAATACAAAACCAAGACTTCAGTTAAATAAAGTGGGAAACAAGGACTCAATTATGAATCCCCACTACCTCCTTCTGAGAACAAGTTATAATTATATTCAAAATCCATATTAGGGCGAAGTGAAAATGCTAAAATTAATCGAATCGTTTTAGCTGAAGGAGAAGAATTTGTAGGTAGGCATCAGAAAAAAGTAAACATTTTTTTTAATTAGTTAATATCTTCTGTTCTCCTTTTGAATTAAGACTTCGAAAGTTTTTCTATTGATTCGAAAATTGTAGAGAATTTTTTTTTTATATACAGTTTTTGCTAGTGAATAACAATAACAAAAAATAAAATAAAAAAAGCGATCCATGCTCATAAGTTTGAACTAAGGGATGATGTGTCACACCCGTTGTTAGAAAAAACTTCCACCACATAAGTTAAAGTTTTATTCAACTACCGTTGTTTAATGTCAAAAAATGCATTTTTCCCGTTTGGCTTTTCAGCGTTTAAAATAATAATTATTCAAAAATAGTTTATCTAGTATATAAATTTTGAAAATAATTAAACCATATTCCTAAGATATTGAAATTTAACGAAATATATTAGATTTTCAACCAAATAGTGAACTTTTCAAGAAAAAAAGATTAATTTTCAGCCAAAAGAAGTTAAGTTTTTTTAGCTAAAAAGTCGAATGTTTTAGGAAAAATTTAACTTTCAAATCCAAAAAGATTAATTTTTGTCAACAAAATTTATTATTAAAAAAAACAAGTTGATTATTAAAAAATTGTCGAGTTTTCAAACTGCAAAGGTCTATCTTCAATGACATGATCTGACTCAAGAGAATTTTCAACCAAGAAAGTTAACTTTTCAGCCAAAAAAAATTACTTTTCTGCCAAATGAATTTTCAGTCCAAAAGAATTAATTTTCGATAAAAATAGGAACTTTCGATAAACGAATTTAATATTCGACTGACTAATTTATTTTCCGACTAAATAAAAAGAATTAAAGAACAAAAATATGACTTTTTAACAAAATAGTTGAATTTTCAACAAAATAAGTAAAGTGTTAACCAAATAGTAGAATTTTTAACTAAAAGACATGAATTCTGGACCAAAAATATGATAGTAGGCTTTTCAATTGAAAAGAATTAACTTTCAACCACAAAAGAAGAATTTTTATCCAAAAAGGTTACTTTTCTACCAAAAGATGAATTCTCAATCCGAAAGGAAGAATTTTCTATCCAAAAGGACGAATCTTTAACAAAACAGTTGAACCTTTGACGAAAAAATATAATGTTTAGACAGTTAAATTGTCAACAAAATAATGATGTTTCCAACTAAATAGTAGAATTTATAATCAAAAGAGATTATCTTTTGCACCAAAAATATAATGGTAATTTTTTCGGATGGAGAGAATTAATTTTCAACAAAGAAAGATTTTTTGCAACCAAAAAAGATGATTTTTAACAAACTAGTTGAATTTTCAACAAAATAATCAAATTTTTAACCAAACAGTAGAACTTTTCACTAAAAGAGATGAATTCTGGACTAAAAACATAATTTTAGAGTTTTGAATTAAAAAGAGTTAACTTTCAACCACGAAAGAAGAATTTTCAACCAAAAAGATAAATTTTCTACCAAAAGATGAATTACTATCAATCCAAATGGAAGAGTTTTCTATCCAAAAAGACGAATCTTTAACCAAACATGAAGATTTGACGAAAAATAAGATTATTTTTTTTAAATAGTTTAATTTCGATTTTCGATAGGAAATCACACTTCAATCTGTCATCTATTGGATAACATTATACTTTTATCTCTTGGCAATGACCGGAAGTGTGTAAATTTTATATTTTAAAGCAAAATATACAACACATGAGCCTATGGTACTCTCGATCTTCGCACAATTTTTTTTTTTTTTTTGAGAAAAGTATTTCAATTTATTTGCGAAACATTTTGAGTATCCCCAAATTGTAACTTTATTATGCCAATTACAGTAACTAATAATATAAATTTAGGTAACCTATTAATTACTACTATGATAAATATATAAGAAGAAAGTTTTCCTTCCCAAATATAAAATTTTTTTCGAAGAGCAAGACGATATTTATTACAAAAGTAGAACAAATCTGAAAAATTCACGGTTTTAAAAACACATCCCGGCTTTTTCCCGGCGTTCAAAACTACAGGCTCATTCCCGGGTTTCCGGGTCATTGGCCACCGTGATTGCAATATTATTATATTAAATTCTAATTTTAATTTTAAACCGCAGCTGACAGCGAATAAAACGATTCCATGTTCCAGGTTTTTCTAGGATTCTAGGTCAAATCACCACCCTGCAAAAGCTTCTCCCTGTATATGCCACCCTACTATAGTAGGCTGGCCCTTATTTTTCACTTTTTCAATTTCTCTGCTCTCACCCCCCAGTTTTGTTTGAATGCCCCAAAAAAAATCTCCAAATTTGAGCAAAATCGGTTAATACTTAGGGGTCGCGCAAACACCATGAAGTTTCCCATTGATTTAACATGGGAAGAAGTCAGCTTTTTGTGAATCTAATATTTAAACGCGATAATATGTTACAAATAATTCCGTGTTTTAGTATATTGTTCATAATTTGTCAGAGAATAAGAATCAATCATAAATTTGGAGGTTGAATAATTTTAAGCCACTCTTATAGGTCCCCAAAGAAAACCCTATAAGTGATAAATGTGAATTTTACTCAATATTGCGGTTTATTGACGCTTTTTAAAAGTTTTTTCTACATAAATAATCATTGATCAGTAATTTAATAACACCCAGCGATTTGTTAACTAATATTCAATTGTTTGAACAATTTTAATGTGTTTAAACATTTAAGAGTATTCTTAAAAAGCAAAGTAAAACATACAAATATGTCAATCTTTCGAAAAATAGCAAAAAAAATGTAAACGAAAAATTGTTCAAGAAATTGTAATTTGTTTAAACATCTACGAGTATTCATAATAAACAAATTAGTACTTAAAATATTAAAATTTGTCGAAAATTTAGTGAAGAAAATGTTTCTCCTGCTTTTTTTTAGGTACAATATATGCTTGAACAATTACGTATTATTTAAATGATTGTAGAATTATATCAACAAATTATTTTATTGTTATTATTGATTAAATAACTCATAATGTCTAGAAAATACATTCATTTCGCGAGTTAGCTGAAAAACACAAATATTTAAACAAATTTAAATTGTTTAAACAATTTAATATTAGTTAACAAATTACTGGGTATTCTTAAATTACTGGTAAATGATTATTTATGTAAAAAAACTTTTAAAAAGCGTCAATAAACCGCAATATTACGTAAAATTCACATTTATCACTTATGAGGTTTTCTTTGGGGACCCATAAGAGTGGCCATAAGAGTAATTATTCAACCTCAAAATTTATGATAGATTCTTATTCTCTGACAAATCCTGAACGATATACTGAAACACAGAATTATTTTGAATATATTATCAGGTATAAATATTAGATTTACAAAAAGCTGCCTTTTTCCCCAAGTTAAATCAATGGGGAATTTCATGGTCCTTGCGCGACCCCTAAATATTAACCGATTTAGCTCAAATTTGGAGATTCTTTTTTTGGGCATTCGAACAAAACTGGGGAGAAGGGGGTGAGAGCAGAGTAATTCGAGAAAAAAAAATCCACCAAGTATAAATAAGAACCACCCTAGTGTATAGGGATAAAAGCTTTTAAATTTCGTCCACATTTTGCTGCTTGGTGCTGGGTTATCCCAGGGCCAGAGATATTTGATCAACACGAGCAGAGTGTTTACATTATAGTGAGTTTTCCCTTACGAAAACTTACGTAGGGTAGTTCGTAGAAGTAGGAAATTCGTGTTCCGTACCTAATAGAGTTCACTTTTAAAGTACCAAAGTTTCTCGATTCGTTTTGAAGTTCGTTACAGCAGCTGCTTCCTATACTATCCTTCTTCCTTGCGCTTGTCCCACTGCGCAATCCTGCTCAATTCCTACCTCCTTCTGCATGCAATGTAATTATCTGCACTTCTCATCTCTAGCATATATTATATATATTCCACTCTACCCTAGTACAGAAATCATGCTCGGAGATGTTACAGCTTCCTGAATAATCTGATAAAGTTGTTTCAGGTTTTCTTCACTCTAATCCAGTGGTTAAGGGGCAAATATTTATTGGATCTTGCATTCGGGTGTTAGTTAAGGGCATGTGACAGACATAAATACCTACCTTACCGACCCCACTTTTTCAATTTTCCGATTTTTTTTTTAGTTTAATCTAAGAACTTTTTTGTAAATAAAATATCGGGCTAAAACGTGGGAAAATGTATAAGAAGACAATAAACTATGTTTACGTACTTTTTTCGCGGAGGAATTTCACAAAAAATTATTTTCGAAGAAATTACAACTGGGTGCATTTTTTGAACCTAAGAACTTTTTTTATAAGTGAAATATCGGCTTCAAACTTTGAGAAATGCAAGAGCCGACTGTAAAGTACATTTATGTACATCATTTGAGTATAAAAGATGCAAAAAGAGATGCAAAAAGAAAAACAGTAGATAGGCAGGGGGAGTTCTAACTCAAGATTCCTGTTACCGACATGTTACCGACATGGTTCTGTTCCATGCTAAGAAAACCGTGGTTCATGTTAAATTTAGAAGGTTCGAGATTGACATGGGGGGGGGGGG
>CAKNXH010026940.1:0-10491 GCA_932178445.1 Andricus quercusramuli | reverse complement strand
TTTAAGGCCATGCAATGAGTATAACAGCTGATCGAGTCAGTCCTGAGATAAATATTTTTCACCCATATTTAAAAATAAAAGTTTGAATATCGCGGAAAAATTTTCCGAAAATATTAAAAAATAGTAAATGACCATTTGTGGCAAGGCACAGAGTTGGGGGAAGAAAAAAGTTTATTTATGAAAATTATAAATATTGACCGATGCATTTCCGCTTCAGTATCATGCAATCTGTTTTACCCACAGACCCGTGGAAGTGCGAAGTTGCTTGCTGCGATAGTGCTGCTCTGAAACAGCTGATACGTATTTCAGACACGCACAAAATGGAAAATTTCTTGTAGTGTTTTGGAGCACGGTCGGTATTTCTCCAAATTAGTACAGAACTTTTTTCACAATTCCAAATATTTAGGACCAGAGCCGCCTTCCTTCGAGCCTTCTACTTAGCATGCTAAATTTTCAGTACGATATCTTCTTCCGTGCGGACGTAAGTTGACATGGGAAAGTATCGATATATCTTCCAGTTTTATTTTATTCGAAATTTTTTTTTTTCAAAACTTCCACTAGAAAAGACCAGAGTCGTAAACATTATTGTCTCCTCTTTCATTTCCCAAACTTTGAGCGCGATATCTTATTTCTTTTGAACGTAAGTTTACATTGCAAATTTGAGGACTAGCTTGGTCACGTGACCCTCTCGTTACATGGCCTTAAAAAAAAACGACGAAACATTAAATTAAATTTACCTGCAGTGTTCGGCAACGAATGTTATTAGTGCAATAATGATGTGGTGATTTTCTTACACAATTGTTAAGGTTAGTAGCGACATATAAAGATATATATGAAAAACTGATGAGATTAGAGATATTACACAAAACCTTGTTTTCACATAAAAAACAAAATTTGTGAATTTCATTAGTATAAGAAAGCAGTTTTCTATTTATTCGTCATCGTTTTCCATTATATAATTCTCCAATCAGTTAATTTATGTTTTATCGGGATTTAGTTGCAATGGTTCGCAACTAATTACATTTCATTTTATATTCTTGAATTCTATAAATATTAGAACAATTATTGTATTTCGTACAAAAAAATGTAACAAAAAAAATCATAATAGTATTTTACATTCTACAGTTATATATTTTCTGTTACTGTTATTTGTATCCAAAGCATATAACTGAAAATGTGAATTTGGTTTTGTTTGGAAATATATCACGGCAGGACTCCCACATGAGTGAAACGTCTGATTAAAAACCACAGTTTTTTTATTACTGTATCCTAAAGCCCATGCAAATAAACATCAACTCATTCAATACCAGACGGTCGATACAATTCCCCATCATGAATTAAAAAATATATAATACTCAGCACAATACAATACATATAATAATTGGTATTGATATTGATATTATGATTGAAAGTATAGTTAAAACTTGTTTTTTTCATTTCGCATTTCTCCCAAAAATTAATCTAAAGGAGTAATAATGTAAAAAATGTTATACAAATCGTTTCAATGATGTAAGCTCCAGGTCCTCTGTATTACACAAAGATCGATTTTTCCTATCAAGAGTGAAGAATTTTGAAAAATTATTAATGATTCAAAAATTCGTTGGTCACAGCCCTAAATATTCATTCAACGAAGTTATGTTTGAAATTTCATGCAAATCGGTTAAAATGTGTAAGCTGTAGATCGACTGAATTACTAAAAAATCGAATTTTCTTAATAAAAAGTGGAAAATTAAAAAAAAAACAATGTAATATTGAATTTCTCAAAAGTAACACTGCAGTTCCATCTAGTTAGCTTATCGTAATATTTGTAGGTGAACCGGTAGAATATTCTAGGCTACGTGTCGCAAATTTTTGTCATAAAAAGTGAATGAATCGATTACATTTTGTATGATACAGCTCGTCTGAACTGCTAAAAATGATACATTTTTATGTTTTATAAATCTGCTGTGTCAAGTTCCTAAAAAATTTGCCATGTGTATGCTTTGAATTTATTTTTTCTACTAATGTTTTATTAACATGAAAAGATTTTTAGCAATTCGGTTGAACATTGGCAGAAAAATTGAAATAATTCTAGAAATAATTAATAAAATACAATTTCTCGATCAATGGTATTTAAGCTTTATCTAGTTAATTTATTTGAATTTTAAAAAGAAAATATATTGGATATTGTAGGCTACCGATCAACTGAGCTGCTGAAACTGATACATTTTTCACGATTCCTAAATCTGCTGCTTCCAGTTTCTGAAGAATGGATAATGTGAACACAGAAGTTATTTTTGAGCGATTTCGATTGATTCCAAAAGATTTGAAACAAATCAATTGAATACTGGCATAAAAAGAGAATTAAATCTAGAAATAAATTCAAAATTCAGAATCAAAATATCCTAAAATAACATTGCCGCTTGCTTAAGAGGTCAAATAAGCAGTACCGAACAATGATCAGAGTAAAATTGCCTTATCTCTACAAGCGGGGCTCTGTAGAAATCAACCAAATATTTTCCTAGCTACCTTTCCAGAGAGGATTGACATTACTGAAGCAGACTTAGAGCATACTTCGCAAGCTTAAAGTGGGGAACCAACTGGGAGTAACCCTGGCGTAGCTGGTGGTAAGTGCTTAGGCGGACCTATGTGTGATACTGATGCTAGGGATGACGAACCAAACAGTAAAACCAGCCGAACGGGGACGTCAAAGAGGCCACATTCTAATAGCAGCACTCCGAATGAAAAGCTGCTGGCTTGTATGCCTGTTGTACTCGTGGAGTCAACAGCAGTACTTTCGAGAATTGCAGTTCAAAATCCGACTTTGAAAACGGAAGGATGGAAGATTATCGATGTCAAGGTGGGTAGTTAGGCTACCCAACTTGTAATAACTGCAGAGCCAGGAGCGGTCGAGAGTTGCTGAATCCGAATCCTGAAGATTCCACTCTCTGCATCGTAAATGCTTGCGTGCGCCTGCAATGAAGGCATCATAGCTGGAATCCAGGGACTTAGCCGGATCACAGGCTCACTCCTTTGTCCGCCGTCATCGCGAGGAGGTGCCCTGGATGCAGACATGCGTAATTCGGATGGATAAATTTCAGGTGTTTCTTTAAAAATCAAAACCCTGACGTGCTGGAGTTTTTAAGACTACGGAAACGGATTCAACGACCATAAAGACATGTAGTAAACATGGTCTGACCTCCAGACCCAAGAATAGTTTTTAGTGAGGTTTTTTGACGTAATGGCAGAACCCTGTCGTGCTAGGTTTTTTTGTACCTTTGATTCGGAGTCAGCGATCCCAAAACATAGAGTAAACATGGTCTGACTTCCAGACCCGAAAAAAGATGTTGTATGAGGCTTTTTAAGGTTGAGTCAGAACCCTGACGTTCTGGGGTTCTTTTGACCTCGGATTCGGATTCAGCGACACCAAGAACACATAATAAACATGGACTGATCTCCAGGCCCGAAAAAAGATTTTTTTTGCGTGGCTCTGTTGAGAAATTTACATTTGAGATGTTATTATATGGAAGATAGCCTACTTTCGTCAGAATATTTCCATCAAAATTAAAAACTCCAGTATTTTATACTACAGTTTGTAACGTAATAAAGGCTCCTATAACTTTCAAAACAAGAAATTTTTAAATATTTTTATTTCTTTTAACACTTCTACTTGTTCACTAAATTTCTTCAAACATCACGTTAGACTGATTCTTATCCGTAGGGGAACGGTAGACTAATGCTTATTCGTAATGGGACGATAGTCGCTTTCTTAACGGTAACAAAACAATAGCCTTATATTCATAGAACCCATCGATATAAACATGTACGGGTGCCTCAGATGTGTGCATGCGAAGTTCGTTGACAATTCGTTTCTGCGTTTGAATTTGAAACAGCGACAGACTAACGAACGCACATTCAACTTTATATATAATAAAAAGTTTGTCATAAGGACAACTGCGGAATTGCACTAGGAGCGCGTGCTATTCTACAAAATTGCACTCGCTTCTACGAAATCGCAGTAGCATTTCCTTTGTAACTACGTCCCAAGACTGTGAGATATTTGGTTATAGTCTCTTATGGACTCCATTTCACGATCTGGCAAAAGTGTCGTGCACCCTGAGGACACAGAGTGACCCAAGGACGACAGCCTTCTACATCTTCCCCGCAAGCGTCTTAGCATTTCGCTGACAAGCAGGGATGTTTTTCAGGCTATCAACCAGTGAACGCTTGGCACCACCAAGAGCCATGATGATGATGATCAGGAAATAATGGTCGAGAATGAGAAGTTCCAGTATATGCGGAACTTCTTATTTTCGAAAATTTAATATATTTCCCTAGGAGCATTTGGCGGAGTGGTGTAAGGGCTAATGCCGTAAGAGTGGCAGGGATGGTAATAAAGCACTCTCAAGGCCGCATCGTACCTCTCGATTGACTTCGTTCCCGCATGATTTGGACAACTAGAGAGTATGTGTCCTAGATGCTCGGGCAGTTCACGGAAGCTTTTCTCTCGTGCTTTCTTGACTAGGGTGTTCACGAGTGAGGACTCGAGATGGATAATATTTGATGCATTTTGCTGACCCCTGATATTGAAGTCGAGTGAAACCCTCGTGTGTCTTGAGGACACGAAGGACCCAACGATGACAGCTTTCTGCATCCATCTCGCAGGTGCCTTGTTATATTTTTGGCACGCGGGTATGACTTTAACGTTACGAACCAGTCATAGTTTCGCACCTCCGAGATCACCAATCACAAGGATAATTACTTGTACCGAATACTTTGGGTACAGACGTTGCAACTCTCTGTTAACGTCTTGATACCTCTCCTCCTTTTCTTTCTCCTTTGCAGTGATGTTGTATTCGGATGGAGCCGAAAATTCGATCACGAATATAGTTCGTTTCTCGAAGTCTTGGAGTACAATGTCAGGTGTCGAGTGAGCAACGGGGACTGCTACCCGAAAATCGTAATTCCAGAAAATTTGGCACTTCTTGTTACGGACAATTGACTCTATATCCCTAAAAGCGTTCGGCAGAGCAGGCTCGCGACCAACACCGTAAGAGCGACAAGGATGGTAATAAAGCACTCTTAGGGCAGCATTATGTCTATAGATATACGTCGTTCCTGCGTGGGTCGGACACCCAGATAGTATGTGTTCTAGGTACTCAGCGTGTGCATGACACGCTCTGCACCTATCACTGGGAACTTCTTGACATAAAATGCGACACGGTATACTAAGGTGGAAATGACACCGTCCTGGCATGCAAAAATAAAACCCTCGGTACCTGAATTGAGCCCTGATGATTTGAGGAAAGCAAAAGTTTGCTCCTTCGACAAGGTCTGCTTTTCTACATTTCTGTAAAAGTTTCCGTGCATATGCTTGTCCAGTAGCTGTTGGTGAAATTTGGCAAACTCTGCTTTTTTTACTTTGGCTTTTAGACATGAAGCATCTAGATGAAGTAATGCACTTTCCTCACTTCTGATGTTGAAATTCAGGCCAAGGGTCTCGGCCGCTTGCTCCGCGGCTTTGTGAAGGAACGCTCCTTCGCCAATCATCTTGTGATTCCTGACAATTTTTAGGAGCCGATCTCTGCCATCAGCAACGATGTAAGCTCTACTTAGAACCATTCGATTATGAATAAAACTGGAGATTCTGAAGTCCGCCTGGACGGCGTGAAATGTATAATCGTGGAACTGACGAAATGATATGCAAGCTTTCGTGCATATGAACCGGGACGGCAAGCATGTTAGTCGCAGATACCTTGTTCAACGCCGACAGATTGGAAGACCAAATCTGTCTAAGAAGATGCTTGTATCTGCTTCGGAGAGACTCCTTCACTGATGTTACGTCCTGAATGTGGCTTTGAGGCACGCCCAGGTATGAATAGGTCTCTCCAGTGTTAAGATGTCTAATAACACTTATATCTACAAGCTCAGGGTCCTTGGGAACGCCAGTAATCTTTCCTTTCTTGAGACGAATTTTGGCATACTTGTCCAAACTAAAGTCCATTCCAATCTCTCCTGTGTAGTTCTTGACGATATTTATAGCAGATTGAAGTTTGCTCTTACCAGAGGCATAGATCTTCAGGTCATCCATATAAAATACAGAGTGACCTTATGCTCGCGCTGATTAGTGTCGCCACAGAGGTATCCAGGAGAATTTCGTAGTGCGAGAGATAGAAGCCTAAGTGTGATGCAAAAAAGCAAAGGGCTCATGGTATCACCTTGAAAGACGCTACTCTGGAAGGTAACGTTGTTCGTTATCAGACGATAATTTCTAGATTAGATAGTAAATCTAGTTTTCCAAAGAGGCATAAATCTCTCTATGCATCTCACTATGTGTGGATGTACCTTCAAGCTTTCCAACAGACCGATGATAAGTCTATGAGAGGTTGAATCGAGAGCTTTCCGGTAGTCAATCCAGGCCATTGACAGGACGCGCTGATGGGATGGAACGTCTTTACAGATACACCTGTCAATTAGCAGGTTCTCTCGACAGCCTGATACACCTTTTTTCGAGCCACGTTGTTCGTACATCTCTTGCCATACAGGCTCAATTCGTTGAACAATCCTGTTGTTTAGGACAGCTGTGAAGGTCTTATACAGTGTGTTCAAACAAGTTATTGGCCTGTAATTCTCTGGTCTGGACAAGTTACCTCTTTCCAGCAGGAGGATAGTGCGTCCTAACACCAGCCACTGTGGAATGAGCGTCTCCGACTTTAAATATGAGGTGAATATGCGGGCCAAATGTTGGTGTATAAAAGTAAACTTCTTCCACAAAAAGTTTTTGATACAATCTTGTCCAACAGCGGATGAGTTCTTCGTGCCTCTAAGTGCTCTTTTCACCTGTTCGGCAGTGACTGATGGACATTCCTCCTCAGATTTTATGAGGTTGTCGCAAAACTCCTTGAAGCGGATGATGTTGTCAGTATCTTCTTTTAACTCCAGTGTTTTCGGGATTTTGTATACCTCTCCAAAAAAAGTCTCTACCTTCTTGGGCTTGGGTAGATTTTTTACAGAAACAGGAGATTGCTGAAGAGGCGCGATGGGTCAGCGAGAAACTGTTGATTCTCCCTGATCCATCTCTCCCTCTTCTGTATTCTCCTCCTTGCGTCAGATAACAGCCGTATTTTGTCAACAATATGCTGCTTGATTGTCAGCAGCTTTGACTTATTTAGTGTGTGATTCAAGATCCTTAGTTCTTGGGCGAACTTTCGAACCCTTTCTGTAAACGGTCTACCAGATGTTATGTGGTCAATCACACATTGAACACGGGACGCATTCTGTCTCACCCATCCAATTTTCTTGTTCAGTTGATGCAAGCGTCTTTTGGTCTTTTGATCCATCGTCGGTGTTAGCCATCGATTTGAATCAGCCAAAGTTCTCGCAGCACCAGATCTTGGGCCTTAAGAGGAACTTGCAGTTGGATGTTCCTCCTTGTCCTGAAATTTCAATCATCTTTCAGAAGGTGCCTGCTTTGTGCGTTTGGCCTTAATGTCACTTCATCTTCGTCTACAACTTGCTCAAGCAGCGGTTGGGGAAGCGCTCCACGTACGTATCCATTTTGCCGGAGGTAGTCGGCTTGATTTCAGAAAGACTGATGCGAAAGGTGCTGAAGCTCTGGGTGTTTCTGGCACCACAGAGTGTGCATACGCGCCACAAAGCCTCCGCGAACAGGGATAATGCTGGAATCGTAGTAGTCTAGCACCTCATTCTTAAGTTGATCCGTCCACTCAATGTGGGCGTTTCGCCGGTTCGTCGTCTTTTTTCCGTCTAAATTATTTTCAGCAGCTCGAACTCTAGGATGATCGGCATTGTTTGCCGACCCATTGTCGGGTGCTCTGCGCGTTCGGTCGTGTTGAACCGCATCTACAACATTTTTGTGTCTTGATGGTTCCATTGTTAATCCCACGAGCAGATAGGGAAAGGGTTTGTCGATCCTTGTGGAGCTCCGCGTGAAACGATAAGGCTGATACTCTGAGAGGTCGCCCGGTATCCCAGGGTCACCGTTAAAGACACCTCACCCAGGTGCCATTCAGCTTTCGGCAAACTTCTTACGCCTTCGCTTAGGGGCTATTCCTTCGGGACCATCCCTGGACAATTGTCCACGTCTGCTTACAAATTATCGTAACCATATTCAGCAGAAACCCTTGGTACAGGGACCCTCTATCCGCAACCCGAGAACGCGTTCGGTGGCTTTTTCATAGGCCCTTCGGTTCTATTCCAAAGGCATCAAAACCAAAACCGAAACTCTTTGACAAACTATTTTTATACAGCTATATAAGTCCGGACACTTGAGTCTGGGACACCCTTTAATTTAATTCGGTTTCGGTTTTGGTCCCTTGGGAATCGAGCCGAAGGGTCTATGACAAAGCTACTGAACGCGTCCTCGGGTTGCGGATAGAGGGTCTCTGTACTAAGGGTTTCTGCTGAATATGGTTACAATAATTAATGAGCAGTCGCGGACAATTGTCCAGGGATGGTTCCGAAGAAATGATCCCTGAGCGAAGAGCGCTAAAACCGAGCCGAAAGCTGAATTACACCAGGGTGAGGTGTGTCAAACGGTGACCTGAGTTACCGGGCGATCTTGCAGAGTACCAGCCTTATCCTTGCACGCGGGGCTCTATAAGGATGGACGAACCCCATCCCTAGCTGCTCTTGGGATCAACAACGACAACACCAAACATAGCTGTAGTATGTGCGGTTCAAAACAATCGAACGCGCAGGGCTCCCGACAATGGGTCAGACAACAATGCCAACTACCCTAGAGTTGGAGGAGCCAATCAAGACAGAGTCAATGCGATGGACCAGCGGAATCTCAATACTTTTGGGTGGATGGATCGACTTAATGACGACCTGCTAGAGTGCTAGGATAGCAGTATGGCCCCCGAGCGAGAAGGTTACATGGCACGACTGCAGGTTCTGTGGTGCGGAAAACACCCAGAGCTCTCGCACTTTTCGCGTCAACGTCTGCGAGACCATGCTGAACAACTCCGAAAAAGGGGCCATGTAAGCGAAGCGCCTCTCTACCACAGCCAGAACAAGCCCACAACAGAGAAAGAGAAGCGACACTGAGACCAACCGCGAACAGGCATCCAATAGACGAAGAACGATGCTTCAGGACTTCAAGGACTTCAAAGATCTGACTGAACTGGATAATGAGCTTCGTCGAGATTTTTCCGAATAATCCGACTTCTGGACTATCAATTGTGGCGTGTACAATGAAGCGAGAACTTTGGAAGGTGCAAACAATATAACAAAACCAAAGTTTGATCATAAGACCAAAAGACGAATACATCAACTCAGCACAAAGATAGGCAGGGCAAGACAGTACGCGTCCCGCATTCAGTGTGTGATTGACTACATAACATATGGCAGGACTCTCACTGCCAAGGTTCGAAAGTTCGCGCGCGAACTGCGGATCCTTCATCACACAATCAACCAGTCAAAGCTACTGACCATCACGCAGCATATTGTTGACAGAATACGAGTACTATCTAACGCTAGGAGAAGTCTAGAGTGGAGGGAGAGGTGTGTCAGAGAAAATCAACAGTTTTTGTCTGACCCATCTCGACTCTTACAAGACCCTTCAGTTACTGTCGAACATCCGCCCAAACCAGAGGAGGTCGAAGCATTTTGGAGAGAAGTCTACGAAGTCCATCATCCACTGAAACGAGACTCGAAGAACATAAATAGCTTCAAGGAGCTGTGTAATTCCCTAATGACACCAGAGGGAAAATTCCCACCAATCACTACCGGGAAGGTGAAAAAACTATTAAGGGGCATGAAGAACAATTCTGCTCCGGCACTAGAAGGTATCGAGACCTTCTAGTGGAAGAAGTTTCCTTCAACTCACCATCATTTGGCCCGAATTTTCATTTTTGATCTAATGTCGGAAGAGCCTATTCCGGAATGGTTGTTGAAAGGGCGCACAGTGCTCCTGCCGAAGACGGGCAACTTAGCTGCCCCTAAGAATTGCAGTCCTGAATACACTGTATAAGATCTTCACAGCTATCCTATATGACAGGATTGTTCGGACAATTGGACCTGTGTGTTGAGAGATGTATGAACAACGCGGCTCAAAGAAAGGCGTAGCAGGATGTCGGGAGCACCTGCTCATCGATAGATATGTCCGTGAAGATGCAGCATCCTATCAGCGATTCCTGTCGATGGCCTGGATTGATAACCGGAAAACTTTCGACTCAACCTCTCATAGACTTATCATCTGTCTGTTGGAAAGCTTAAAGGTTCATCCACACATCGTGAGGTGCATAGAGAGATTAATGCCGCTTTGGAAAACTAGATTTACTATCTCATCTAGAAAACATCATATGATCACTAACAGTGTCACCTTTCAGATAGGTGTATTTCAGATAGGTGTATTGGTATATGGGGCGACACCATGATCCCTCTTCTCTTCTTCCTCACATTATTGCCATAGTCTCTCGCACTTCGCTATTCTGAAGGGTACTGTTTTGAACACTGAAAAACGACACTGAACAATTCTGGTAGGAAGAC
>CAKNXH010026864.1:488-12047 GCA_932178445.1 Andricus quercusramuli | reverse complement strand
TATATATCGCGATTTCGCTGGGAGGGGGTGCAATTTTTCAGATTAGCACCCGCTCCCGGCGAAATCCTGCGGTTGTCCTTATGACAAACTTTTAACTATATATATACAGGGTGTCCCAGGGTCAAGTGCTCGGACTTTTATAGCCATATAAAAATAAACAGAAAATAAACAGAAAATTCTTTTTCCAAAAATCAGCTAAAGTTTTAGTTTTTGAGTTATAAAATATTTAAGCTGGACCAATCAGGAGCACCGTATAAACAGCCGTGTGTGCGTGAACGGGATTTCAAAGCAGTCTTATCGAAGTGAGCGCAGAGGTGGGGTTAGCGACGGGAGAACACTACGTTGGAATCCCGTTCACGCACACACGGCTGTTTATACGGCGCTCCTGATTAGACCAGCTTAAATATTTTATAACTAAAATTTCAACTGATTTTTGTAAAAGGAATTTTAGATTTATTTTTTTCATTTTTATACGGACGTTTAAATCCGGACACTTGAGTCTGGGACACTCTGTATATAGCGGCCGCAAAAAAGAAAGCGGAGGGTCCGACCAAATCGGCTGAAATCCTGTAGTCCTTGGAAATTATCTGAAACATGAAATTAAAAAAAAAATCGTTATGGTATGAACGTAAAATGCGCATGAACCACAGTTTGCAAAAAAAAATGGTTGATTGCAAAAATGGCGAACATAAAATGAAAAAATACGAAAAAAATCTGCCTTAATTTTGCAATAACTTTATCCCATAATAATAATTTTTCATAAGTTGAGGTTCATCCGCATATAAATTTAATTTTATTTTATTTAAACTTTTAACGAAGTGAATCGAATTAAAATTCGATGAGCTACGATTCCAGCCAACTTGAAAACGCGTAAAGTTTTCGCTTGTAAAAAGCGTAAGTTTTTCAATACTTACTGCTCTTTTCGTGCAGATCAACCCCCCTGTGTGCTTTCGAGGCTGCGCCGTGTTTGCCGCTTCATGCGTGCTCTGTTGTACATACCGCCGTAATTCTTTGTCCTAACTATATTTCAAGGTCGAATTTGATGCTGAAACTTAGAGAATGTATTCTCCACATGTATTTGAAGATCTTTAGGCAAAAAAGTAGATTTTTGGACCGAATGGACCAGACTCCCCCCTTAAGTGTCCGGACTTATGTGGCTGTATAAAAATTAAAAGAATAAATCGAATCGTCAAAAATCAGTTGAGGTTTTAGTTTTTGAGTTATAAAATATTTAATTTGGACCAATCAGGAGCGCGGTATAAACAGTCGTACGTGTGTGAGCAGGAGTCGACGTAGTGTAGTGACCGCTGTTCTCCCGTCGCTAACCCCAGCTCGGCGCTCGCTTCAATAACACAGCGTCGGACTCCCGCTCACGTACGCACGTATGTTTATACCGCGCTCCTGATTGTTACAGCTGAAATATTTTATATCTCAAAAACTCGAACTTGAATGTTTTTTCGAAAAGGAATTTTCGATTTATTTTTTAAATTTGTAGACAGCTATTTTAGTCCGGACACATGAGTCTGGGATACCGTGTATATATTTCAAGAAACAAATTTCGTTGCAGGCCAATCTATTTTTTAAAAAAATCGGGAGGGACATTGTGAAATACTATTGAAATGTTTTCAATAACTCATTGAATTAAGATCAAAAGAATCTCCGTTGATTAAATATTGGAACTATGTTCTAATATTATTAAACTTATCTCGAGACCTTATATGCTGTGATCGTAAAGGAAACTGGCCTTTATATTTGGAAACTGTGAAGAAACTACAACCTGTTTTTCAAGTCATGGACTGCTCTAATTACGCAAGAGGGAGTTCAATTTACTTAGTAGACACGATGCTATTTGAAAAAAAAACAGCACCGGAAACGTATGAGCAATTAATGAAGGGAAAGTTTACGGTCAAGCGAACAGACAAGTTACTTATATCCGTACGTTTGGAAGCAACATTAAACATTCAACATGACTTCCGTCTCAAAGATTGAAAACTTCGAGCAGCAAATTAAGTAAATTCATTACTGATAAAGTAAATACTTTTATGCCAGGAAATCAACAATTAAGGAATACTGCAACATAAATAGTGGTTGACCCTGATGCAGCTAATCCGCTTCTTTCCATTTTTGATACAGGTTGCCGGATTTATGACTTAGAACTGAAAGATTTTGTACAAAATAAAAGTCTATTTCTGCTACTTTTACAAGTGTGAATTTATATTCATTCAGTTTCAATACTGAATCTCCAAAAGTGCAAGAGAAGCAGTAGAAAAAATTCATGGAAATAATTTTTCCCAACGAATATTCGATTTAGCGATGGAAACGAATTCCAGTATTCAACAGCTATTGACATTCAAATTGGTTTATAGTTTTATCATTATTTCATGACAATTGCCTACTCAATAAAAAGAAAAGTAAAAGCAGTTTGACAATCGAGATACCTGTAATTCATCGACGAATTATTTGAATGATTGCATAATCGTAAACTTTATGCTTCACTGAAAAAAATGTAATTAAACGAAAAGTTATCAACATTTAAACGCTTCGCAGAAAATATCTGTGAGTTAGTCTTCATTAGCAAAAAATCATGCATGCAGGATCGAATTTGTTTTTGATTTCTATTATCAAATGTCATCGAAAGCAGCAGAAAGATTGCAACGAAGCAAAACTGCAAGCATAACCCTTCACAGAATTCAAGAAGATGCGAAATTACCTTCAGCAGCGATTTTTTTGTCTTCCAATAGAAACAAAGTTCTTTTACAAATGTTCTTGCGGAATTATATTTTTTAATATGCCCGTGATATTTTTCCTGACACGGAAATTGTGTGCCGTGCAACAGACGCATAACAGTGTGAATTACAGATAAAGATTCGCAGTGATCAGTCTCTGGAGGAATTACAAAGAGCCGACATCGAAGAGCCTGATATTCGTATAATAGTACATGTTATACACGTAGTGAAACACAGATTGAGCGAGTTGTCATCTTATCTTCATACACAGATATTGTTGTACTACCGTTAACACACTGGCAATCTTTCAAAGCTGAACGACTAAAAGTAAGTTTCTCTTTTTTCTTATTTAATTATCTCTCCGACTTGCGATAGTTACAGTTTCCTCATATATCTTTTTATGTTACTTGTTTAAACTTATCTCGGGCGATCCCGGTCTTTTCGCCATCAACCACGAAATAATTCAAGTGCCTGGTGAGTTAAAGATGTTATGAATTTAATACGATGTTCGAAAGCTCTAGCGATGATGCTGTAGTAGACACAGAATTAGGTTTATGGTATAGTTTCGAGTTCGTCTTTTACACCGATGTTGTTCTTACGCAGCGGCCGAAAGCATTGTAGTTGTCATTAATCGCCTCTGGATGCATTTTTAAAGTTAGCATCTGTCATTCCATAGGATTTCAGACGCCTACTTTCTGATGGTCTAGGAATGTTCTTAAAATGCGACAGATGTTAAGTAAAACCGCTTTTGAGCTGCTTCTAGTACCCTACTGACTCCCAGGTGTTCGAGATTTTCAGTGCATCTTGCGCTCAAATTGCCTGTAGCCGAAATCACAATAGGATGAATAGATGCATAAAGAGTGTCCAAAATTTATAAGGACACCCAATTTTTCTGGTATTATTTTTTTTTTCTACTTCAGAAAATTGCATCGAATTTTTTAAGTGCGTTATAGAATCGAATTAACGATCTTTCTCAAAATTTGGTGAGCCGAATGCGAGTTTTTCGTTTATTTCGACAGTTTTAGTGAAAAAAGCGGTGTCCCAAATTAATAGGGGCACTTGAAAAAAATGTGTTTTTTCAAACAACAACAAAATTTCTTTATTCAAGTAATTGAAGCTATATATACAAAAAATTATTCAAGTAATTAAAGCTATATTCACAAAGAATTAGTAGTCAATCGCGTTTCCGTCGTTCTGGAATACCATTTTTATCCGCTCCGGCATTAAATCGTTGAGATTTTTTAGACTTCATGCGCTGATGTTGTCCTACGCTGACTTTACCACTTCCTTGAGCTCTGCGACCCTCGAATACTTCATGGTGCTCTAACATCTTGGGAGTGTTTGCCGTAATAAGCTTTTTGCTTATATTGCGTTTCTAATTATTTTTTGGTTCATGCCTTGATAATCAAGGCCTCTGAGGCCGCTTCACATATGTTTTTTTAAAGCGCAACATCTCGCTTGCTGTTAAAATAGTTTTGCAACTGTATAACTTGTGACCTAAAGTTACTTGACATCTGCAACGCCCCCTCCCCCTATATTTCGTGGTGGAACTACCCTTTCAATCGCCAAATAACTGTGTTGCATTCAATGATTAATCATTTTAAAGCGGATGGTTCTGTTCATCCTTTCAAGATTGGTGTTCGACCATTTAATGAGCTTCTGTTTGTTTGTTCCCAAACGCACGATCAGTTGTCCGCCATGTCTTTCAATTAAGGTCCTTCGATGGTTTGCTGGATATTTTCCTTATTACTTAGTTCACGATAGAAACCTCCTTCATCTACCTGAAAGGTTCAATTTTGTTGCCTCTTTGCACTACTCTTATTGTACCAACGCAGTCTAGCAGTAAGAACATCATCCAATACACCAGAGTATACATAGAGTTCCTCTATAGTAGTTCCCTCTATAAGAGACAAGGCGGTCCTAGGGGACCAGAGGGAGGCGTTTGTAAGGTCAGCGGAGTCGCGATGTTTACGGTTCGGCGCTATAAGAAGCCACATGCCAGAAGGAGAAGAAGAACGGTTCGGAGAGTCCCGAGATAGTATCTTTGTTGATCAAGGGTACCCCCGAGACGGCTACTATAGAGGGACTCTGGTGTATTGCTGGTTTAAATGTTTCGATGTTCTGAGGTTGGATGATTTTAGTGGCAAGGCAATCAGCTTTCTGGTTCTATTTATTTTTTTATATTGAGTCAGTCGGCCCAATTTGTTCTTTACTTTGCTGACTTCCTCGGGAAAAGACTGCATTTGTAGGCCTAGTTCTTCGGTAAAACCTTGTTATATAGGTGCTCTTTCAGTGCACGCAGATCCTTCGTGATGTACATCTTTGACAGAGAATGCCTTTGTGTTGTTTCTAAATCTGTGATCTCCATCAATGTACGACCAAAATTCCTTTCAAGATACTGCAATTTTTCTGGGTTCATTTATAAAGCTAGCATCTGCCACTCCATAGGATTCCAGTCCCCTACTTTCTGATGGTGTTCGAGATGTTCAGTGTATCTTGCGCTCATATTGCCTGTAGCCGAAATCACAATAGGATGAATAGATGCATGTTTCAGCACGTGAAAGTTATTTATTATTATGTTTATGATTGTTATTATTTACTCAAAATTTCTACTCACTTGCCAAGAGGTTGAGAATAGGACAGAAGCATCATGAAAATTAATATTTTTAGAACAAAATATCATAAATCAACAGAATGGCCATTGTAAGGTAATGTAGAAACTTCAAATTCTTCGCTTTATAATTTTAAGTATTATCTTATAAATACAGGAATTTATACGAAAAGTTTTGTCTTAATTTAATCAATGTTTAGGAAATTGACAAAAAAGCGACGAGCACAAAATGTACACTGGTAGTAGATAATTATAAAATTTAGAATAAAGAAAAACTGAATATCTTATGTGCCATGTGGAAATTGTAATTTCATTCGTTTATTTACAAATAAATTTTAATTGTGTTTTATTCTACTTTTTAATTTGCGTACTTCTTTCAAGGGAACTTTGGATGAAATTAGAATCATGTTCATCTATGAGACTTCCTCCAATTCATACTATGACTCATCAGCAAGAGCAACTGAAACCAGAAGTATCTTATGTTCTCCTAGCAGTATATCACTTCACAGGACTCAATGTTGAACCGTGTAAATTGTTGACTGATTTTGGCAGAGGTAGGTTACCAGATTAAATTTAAAGAGATTGACTTTTAATTATTTCATTAGTAATCATATATACTCCACTAAAATTAGACAAAAAGGGCCAAAACTGTTAATTCTGTACAAAATCTACATTTTTGAGCACCTTATTAGCCAGTTTCTTAGACGTGCCAACTTTTATATGAATATTTTTTCGTATCTGTCATTTTTTGCGTCAAAAATGGGAAAATATAAAAGTACAATTTCAACAAAAATTGGAAAAAAATATTAGTTGGTTTTTTCATAAAATCGGCTTTTAATGTTTTCAGAAAAATCGAATTCACAGCTAGTTTTAAGTTTTTCAGCGGATTTCGAAAGATCAAGTTAAAGGTTAGAGAGGCTTAAGGCTGTTGGAATGGGATGCACAAAAATGGCGAAACCTATGAAGCACTCAAAACTTACAAACAACGGACGATGATGCGGTTTTGAGGTTTTAAAAATGTACTTTGAAAATTTTCTACATCCCGGAAAGGGTTTCGCGGTGGTGGTAGTGCGGGTAAGTCTGGGTTTTCTAAAAAAATCAGTAACTGGTGAAAAATGAGAGTAAAGTGGTATAGCGACGACGTGAAGTGCACAGGAAGCCGTTCGGCAGATAATGTCGCTGATAGCTCAACCGTACTTAATTTTACTACGAAAATGCACTTTCTGTAACAGTAGCATCTGTCTTGGCGGGAATTTTAAATTAGAATGAAAAATGCAGTTTGTGATTTTCTTTTTCTAAATTGTTTGTTGAAATGTCCGAATGATTAGAGAATGCAACGCCCTCACCGCAATTTGGATGAAAAATAAATTTCACCCTAGACTAATAAACTTGGTCTCGGAATAGGAAAATTGTGGCAAGTGCAGCCCTATCCGACTAAAAAAAATGGCGTTTTCTCAGTGATTATAGTTTGTATGTGCGAGATTTCCTCACCAGAACACCGCTGCACGCTGCACGCTTTAAAAATGCATCATGCTAATAGATAAATATTAAAAAATTTTTAATAATCGAGTTTTTATACAATATGAGGTGAAAAAATGTTTCTAAAATGCTTCTAGTATATAAAATACACATTTTCCATTAATAAATTAATATAAAATAGAAAAAGAACACATGAAATTACGTAAAATGTATACAGTGGATATGCAGTAAGAATTTCTTGATACACTGCACAAAATATTTGTTATGTTATCCCAATAAAACTAAAAATATCTTTTAAAAGGAAAAAAAGCTCAAGCTTCTAAACAGAAATATTTTCCATTTTATTTTTTATTTTTTCCAGCTTCATACGAATGAGATGAAAAAAAAATGTGTTAAGCCCTGTGTTCGGCATAAAGAAGCATAGGTATAAATGGAGATATATATATTTTATTAAAAATTTGAAAGTATAACAAAACGTGGCATGGTGTGCCCAGCGTCCGAGAGTCTGAACTCTGAAGTTCGTGCACACCATTATAATATTCTTCTATTATTTGTCTGTTGTTTACATGATTTTTCACATCGTGTGCATTGTTTTGGCCACGAAGGAAATAGTACATCGTGATAAAAGTGTAGAAAAGCGGACTTTTGATTAAGGTTGTGGTGTCAACTACACAACCTTCATTGACGTCCGCTTTTTTACACGAGTGTCACATACTACTTTTCATATGAAATGCAGAAAAAGTCCTATTGGAGTCAAGTATGCAGAGTGCGGGGGCAGGGGTCCGGGGCGAAGCCCCGGTTGGTTCCAAGGACGAAGCCCTGCTGGGAGGTTCGGGGGGCGAAGCCCCTCGAAAGGAAGAAGAATACTTTCGATGTTTCGCTTAGCTATATAAGCAAAAAAAAATATTTTAATCTCTCTTAAGATCTGACATACGGTAAGGTCAATTTCATAGTAGTCATAGGGAAGCGTGAGTGCGAGTGAGACGCTAGTAGATGGTGCATAAGAGCGTCTCTGTCGCACTCCTGGATATGACCACTGTGAATTTGGCCTTACTGTATGTGCAAAGAAAAAAAATAATTTAAACCTGTTTCCAAACCAAAAAATATTTCCGAAATATATTACAAATAAATTGAAGATCAATAATGTAAACATAATAATTAAAAATATTGATTTATCAAGAGAACAAGCTTTAATAATAGATTTAGTACTTTCACGATGATTCATTATAATAAATTCACTTCTTTTTTTTAATCGCCAAGAGTTATTTGCCAAAATTTTAAGACTCGAACTCATTTTTATATTTTCACATCAAAACAAATAACTGAGCACGACTAGAAAATGACTGACCATAATTCTCACTCTTTGTCATAGGTAACCAAAGTATACAAAAAGTGACTAGAGTGTTAAAAAAGTATGCGAAAAAGGTAACTAGTGTGTCGAAAGGAAACTATGTTTGATTTACACATGCTCAGTACTTTTTTTCATACACTACTCAAAAGTGTCACTTTTGGCATATTTATCAGTACGAAAAGAGGGACTTTTTGTGCATGTGTTATAAAAAGTCTATTCACTATTTCTTCGTGGTTTTAGGGTACGTTTTCAATTATTTCTCGAAAACTAAGGGAGATCCCATTTTGATATTTAGAGGGCTTGTAGAGGACATTTGAAGCTATCCACATAAAAAACAAAGAAAATAGAAAGTGGTTTTTTCAGAAATTCAGTTTCAAAATTAGTTTTTGAAAAATCCAAGAAGTTATTGATTTTTTCAAAAATTATTTTGGGATTTTTCTTTCAACTTCTAAGAGAACGGGTTCTAAAATATTCATTAAAATTACTAACAATAGCTCAAATTCTTCAAATGATTTGACCTGGAATTGCTCAGCTGATTTTTCTATACATGATATACATATGTATTTATAATATTAAGGTTTGGAAAAGATGAAATAAAAACTTTAGATTATGAAACTGCTCTATTAAAAACATCATTCTTTTTTAAATTTAGGGCTGATTGGCCCACCTTCTGATAAATTCCAGATAATTTTAGCGCCTGTTGAATCTTGTGGGAGAAATTTAACTGAAGGTTATCAAAAGGTGGATCAACCGGTCTTTAAACAGTAAAAATGAAGCTCTCAAATTTAACAAGGCTTTGTACGACAAAATCCTACAGTGAATAAGATGAATGATACTTCAAAATAAACGGAATTTTAGGAATTAAGCTGTAACTTTAAAAGAAATTGAATTATACTAATTTTGTTTAATAATGCAGAATTTTTATTTTAATAAAGAATTTGAAAGATTCAATATGATACTTCTCCTTTGTTTTTGTTAAAATTAAATATTTTATGTATTGTAAATAAAACAAGTTTTCATTACATACTACCTTTTTTTAAAACTATTTCTTTCTAACCAAAACCAATGAGTAGGATTTTAGGGAATGTTTTAAGAAAAAAGATAAGCTACCGAATATACAAATTTAAAAAAAGCACGCTTCGTTGATGAAACTGAAAGAAAGTAAAAAATATAAAATAACTGATGAAATAAGTAATTCTGATCCAAAGTAATTTTTTTCTAACTTCAGCTTTGTAACGCCTGTTTTAAGTGTATTGCCATAACGTTCAAGATTGTTGCCATAACGTTTAAGATTATTGCCATAACGTTCGAATCAGCGTCTTTGACTTCACGCATCAAAACAATATCCTGAGGAAGGAAATGTTTCTGGCACACCACTTGACCACTTCTCACAATAAAATCATTTCTCAATATCGGTTTTTGCCATTTTTCAACCTTTTCTTTTCCCGAAGGAACCCAAAAAAATGGAATTTTTTCATTTTCATGTACTAACTGTGAACTATAACCTGACTTGCAGTTGGCACAATATACGAGTATCCATTGAATTTGCACTTTGACATTGACATTATGGTCAATATTATGTAAAGGAATCTCACCAAATCACGTAAACGCACCATATTTCCTCATTTAAAAGTAAATAAATGATTTATTACATGTACTTAGAAAATCACATGTTCAGCGCAATGCTTTTGTTGAGTGTGACGCGTGCAACGCCCTCTTGTGAGAAAATGTTGCACATGAAACGATAATCACTAAGGGAGGCACGTTTTGCTGTTGCAGACACTGGGAGTAGGATAGGGCTGGGCAAGTGATAAAAGGATACTGCTGTGAACTCGCTGATAATAATCGATAATAATTTTGCAGTTTAAAAAAAATGATTTATTCAATTATTTACATATCTTGTTGTGTTTTAACGTGCAAAAACCATATGAAAACGGCGAATTACGTAGAATCGTATAAATAAGGTAAGTATTGTACACCCTATTCTCGCTTTATACCAGTGGTCGGCAAACTTTTTGCTCACTTTTCAGATAAAGGCTGGGTTGACCCAAGACATTTTTTTCGCCTCCCTCGCTTTGTTCTTCAACGCTACATTTTTCCTAAGATGGGTTAGCTTTCCTCGACAGGGGTTCATTGTTAGACGGGATATTCAATGGGAATAAAAAGTGACAAATCAATTTTATTTAAAATTCTTATATTAGCGATTTAAAAGTCTTGAATTCGAAATCTGTGACGTTTTCGCGATTACATATATGGGCGTTTTCACGGAAAGTATCATTTTTTCTGTCACCGTGATATTATAGGCAAACCAACACTTGAAATACAAGTTATATTAAATAAAAATTTACAGACAGACTCCCTGAAATAGAAATAAAAGCTTACAGGCATTACAGTAACCCTCCTAAAAAAAATATAACATATAATAGTTGGAAAAATCCCCAAAATATACCTGTGTAATATTTGTCACCAGCTACAAATAGAATGCTTTGCATGCTCACAGCTTCTCCGCGCAAAAGTTATGCCCAATTTAACGCTAAAATGTCCACTCCAAAATTTCAGCGAAAATGTCCACTCCAGTGCCAGCAACTGTGAAAATCGCGCGCATCAAGATAGGATTAAAGTTTTTGCTGACTTTGCTGTATTTCGGTGGCCAAAAAACGTCCCCGCAAGGGAAATTGTGTGCCTCAAAAATCACGTGCATTTCATATAAATGAAAGTCAAAATTTGTATATAAATGGATTTTCTTCAAAAGTTACACGCCAACAAAATATTCTGTTTCACAAAAAAGTTGCGTTTTATTGAATGGAATAACTTTTGTTTGAAACTTTTTTCCAAGAATTCAGAATGTTTTGAAATATTACCAAAAATAGTCAAATATTGGAAAAATATTACTTGTTTCCATCGAATTACTCGTATAAAAACATTTTTTTGACAAGAAGGTTTTTCTATTCAGAAGGCCCAAAGTTTTTCGCAAACTAACATCATATCAGTTAGAATCAAAAATAAAAAATCAATTTTATATTAAACTTTTGGTAAGTAAATCTGTCATTATTATAATAAATTAACCCTTTTCTAACAAATTTAATTGGAGAAGAGATAAAAAAAATATTTCTAATTTTTCTTAAAAGTATTAAATTGAAAATAGTTGTTTAATAATAGAAAAATATATTCGGTACAGTTTTTAACCAACTTTCAATACAAAAATTGAATTAAACGTTGAACAACATTTTATTTGCTTACTCTATTGAAAGTAAATTTTTCGTGATACATCTTATATAAATTACAATACTTGAGACATTGAAATATCTAAAAAGTACGCATTCTATGAAAAAACTATCCGCAATAAAAACTTATTATTTTCGAGGGAGAAAAGAGACTCTGCCCCCCCCCCC
>CAKNXH010026847.1:0-11096 GCA_932178445.1 Andricus quercusramuli | reverse complement strand
CTCAGCAGGTTTTCTGATTTGTGACGCAGGAGGAAGGAGGAGGATTAACGTCGAATGTGACATCACAAAATGGAAAATATCAATGCGAATAACAATTCTTTGAAATGCTTGAAAAAAATTAAGATTAGTGATTTCATTTTGGAATTAAAGCATCTATAGGTATGAAGTCTGTATTTATAAATACAGACTTCATACCCTTTTCCATATTTCCCTCTTCAGCCTTTTTTAAAGAATTCCTTCTTTTCCCTTGTTTTCAAGAAACTTCCCTTTTTCTTCTTTGTTCGCATAAATGCAAACTGAATTACTAGAACCCAATAACAAAAATCGCCTATTTTTCTTTGGAATTTCATTCAGTTAATTCACTCGGTGCAGGGAGTAATGTGGGGAAGGGAGTGTAGATTTTTAGATTGATCTAGAATTCCCGTGTTATTCATTTAAATAATACTGATCAATTTCTCTAGCGATATATATATATATATACATATTTAACTTATGCAAATTTTAAAAAAAATGTGAGAAAAACTGGAAACATTTAAAAAGATATTCGCCTAGTACAAAATGTAGACTTTTGAAGATTTAGAAAAAAATTTTTAACTTTTCAAGAATGTTGAAAGGTTTTAATTAAATAAAAATTATTTCCTAAGATTCATGGGAAAATTCGAAACGATTATTCATTTAAAGAAATTAATTTAAAGAGAATATTTAAAAATGTTTCAAAACATTTCAATATATTTCTAAATTCTTAAGAAGGATTCGGAAGATTGTAAGGTAATTATTTTAATTATACAAATTAAAAAAAGATACATAAGAAGAATCCGACAAAATATAGACATTGGAAGATTTTACGGCAATTTTTTAAATTCAGAAATTAAAAAAAAATGTTAGAAAAAATTAATGTAATTTTAAAAGATATTTATGCATTTTAGAACTTTGGAGAGATTATTAATATTTTAAAACTAGAAAATATTTCCAAAACTTCATCAAATATTCTTGGGTTTCTTGCAAACTTTCTTGCTGGAGGTTGTTTTTAGTCTGAAGTGGCCTCGATACTTTTTGTCTCCGAAAGTAGGAAAATTTGGTTACCGACCGGCCTTAATTTTCAATTGGATATTATTAAACAAAAGGTCATTTTCAACTTTTTATTATTTTGCAGGCATTCGCTGAGTATACTTTGTATGTGTACTCAATTTAAAACAGTTTTAATAAAATTTTTACGAGTTGTGATGATTTATGTTGTAATCACTTACTGAATATTATGAAAAAAAATTTCTCTTCAGTCTTTAATTTTTATTCTTAAAACTAATTTTAGGACATAAGAATTCTAAATATGCCTTGTCAAAATATAGAAGCATATATCTAAAAAATTGATTTTGTGAATTTGAAAATTCCCATTCCTTGAGACCCGGGGTGACGCTTTTAGCGTTTTCGAGCGTTCGGCGAGTTTGAATTAGAGAGCTCAAGAGCAGAAATTGTTTCATTCAAACACTTTACAAAAATTAAAATTGCGATTCTTGCACAACATTCTCCAGTAAAATATGATATACAATATACTTGAGGGTTTCAACTTTTAAAATTATTTGTATAATTTGGACGTATTTATTCGACAAAATGGATATTTATTAACCTACACGTGGAAAGAAAAATATTCTCCAACAGTGCGGGCTCTTGCAATTCTTACATTGTGAATGTAAGGGGAAAAATTAGACATATAATGCCCCATTACGGGAATTTTCCAATTAATAATTATTGTGAAGTAATTAATTTCTGTACGTAATTCATACACGGCTCCTAAAATAGAAGAATATATATTTTTACCAAAACAAAAAAAAAATCATATTTCCTATACTTTCAACAATAGGGTAACAAAAGTTTCAATTGTTATGTAAGAAATGGTTGCTTTGTCCAAATCTTTTATTTAAAAAAAGTTCAGAACTGAAAAAGAAGAGAATATTCTTATTTCTTAAGACTACATACAAGATATAACGATCTGCTTTATAAATATTTGATTGTTTCCAGAAATAATATATGTAGATGGTAAAAAATTGACATACTTCAGACCAAAAGTAGATTTAGATGTTGAAAATCCTTTATTTCTGCCAACGTTTCGAAAACATGAGTCGTTTTCCTCTTCAGGACGTAGATTAAATTTCAAAGTTCGTCAATTCATCGTAGTATTATTATAAAATCCTCTTCCTCATCTTATCACTTGTGGAGCTTGATTTTTTTCCATGAATTTTTGTTTAATTCTTTTAAAAACTTGAATTTGTTTAAAAAACGTATAAATTTATACTTTTTAAAATTTTAATAATTTATTTGACTCATTTGAAGAGTCTTAAACAAATTTAAGTTCTTGAAAGAATTAAACAAAAATTCATGAAAAAAATGAAGCTCCACAAGTGATAAGATGAGGAAGAGGATTTTATAATAATACTAAGGTGAATTGACGAACTTTGAAATTTAATCTACGTGCTGAATAGGAAAACGATTCAGGTTTTCGAAATGTTGGCAGAAATAAAGGATTTTAACATCTAAATCTACTTTTGGTCTGAAGTATGTCAATTTTTTACCAGATACATATATTATTTTTATAAACTTATATTACTCAGACAAACAACATCGCTTTAACACCATTACTAATCTAACTAATATTATGTTTTTGACATAATTTTATCATATCTTGATTGTTTCCATATAATTTACACGTGAAAAGTATTGCAAATAACGCACATTCCATTTTCATACCTGCAAAATTCTGAAATTCTTACAGAGATTTATATGAAAGGAAATTTTATTAACAACCCTCCCGTTTATTTTGTAATCCAAAATTTACTATTGCAGAGTGGCAAGGAAGGTTTGAAGCACCCTAGATATAGAAAGGCCAATTGCAGTGTATCAACGTTACTACTAAAAACAATGACTTTCCGTCTAAAAAACTCTCGTCATATTAGTCCAGGCATCTAATAATTATTCAACGCGTTAGTTTTCTATAGCGTTTCACTGAGAATTTCAATGGTATGGGAATTTCAAATTTTCCAAACATGACGACGACGCTTCCCGAAAATATTTTTAAACAATTTTCCAAAAAACCGTGTTTTTGTAGACTACTTTCGTAAACTTTAGAAAATTCTGGAAAAGTTAAGAAAAAAGAAAAAACTTCTTTCAATAATAGGCGCAGAGTTGTGTGTCTGCAAAGAAACTCGATTTTCTCCAAATGAAGGCTAAAACCCTCAATTCTGAAGTTAATTTAGTTACTTTAGAAGCTGTCAATTTTACGAAAAAATATTGTCCATTTTAATTAAAGTGTACGCAATTTCGAGTAATTCTAAAACAAAATAATACCACTATTGACCACTATATTCCATGAAAGTATTATGCTGTTAGTGATATATTATCACAAAATGTTGAGGATAAATACTCATAGTTATTATTGGAAAATGTTCAAAATATTATCAAACATTCTCTGTAAAAACCAGAGATCTTTTTTTTTCTGTATCGTATTTTTCGAGTCCTTTTTTGAAATATGATAACTTCATGGTGTTATTATTTCCAATGTAGAAAAACGACTCTGGAATCCCACGAGTGGTTTCATTTTAGTATGACTGGAGACAGGTTTTTTAGTCGTATTTCAATGCCTGGAATTAGGTCTGAAGTAATAGTATTTTTACAGTGTTAACAAGAATATTGATTTTCAGTGAATTACATACCTACTAAAAAAATCTTGTAACTGACTAAATTTTCATGTGATAATTTCAAAAACTTGGCAGAGTACAACTTAATTTGCATAATTAATTGAATTTGCGAAATCGAAGATGGTGAAGTAATTACACAGTAAAATTGGATTGAAAATAGCACTGTAAAAGTATAAGGAATTTATTTTTGTGAAAGTATATTTAAAAATTTTCAATTTGAAACCTCCTAGTCAGCAAGAAACTTTATCAAGTCTTCTGTAGTGGAGAAATACTTGCAATTCCGATAATTTTTCAGAACCAAGAAGTTTCAATTTGCTTATTTTTAATTCATATATATCCTCCTTACAAAATTGTATATCAACATTTTTCAATACTGTATTTTTCCAATTGAAAAAAATCTAATGATCTAGAAAAGAGGCGTTTACTGACTCAGAATTAAATAAGTATAAAATGCTAGCATAGGAAAATTTTCAATGATTATTTGCATTTATTTCGTCTTCCTGAGATAATTAATCCACTATGATATACATTTGGAAATTCATTTTTAATTAAATGCATATTTGGCAAATATTCAAAATCGACGAGATTATTAGCAGCAGTTCTTGGTCATGGTGAAAAACTGGCAAGTAACAAATTCTTTCACTTGTCACGCTAAGCCCATGCTAAGCCTATCTTCCCTCTACGTTTGTAGAGGCGAAGAGGGGTAGAGGGAACGGTTGAGTGTGGTTCGCGATACTGGCGCCCTCGCATTGCTGGTTCCCTAACTAAGCCTACTCCCAACGTCTCATTCCCCGCACAAATCTTCTAAGCTTGGTGAGCATTGTCGCCTCTATACCTATCTTCCCTCTACGTGTGAACCAGAAAAGGGGGCGGAGTTTAGGAAAGTGTAGTGGAAGGTGTTGTTACGCTGAATGGCACAAGGAAAGTTTGGCGCCAAGTGTGAATTGTGAAGGCGTGAATTTCAGGTTATGTGATTTTGTCATTAATATTGAAATGGAAGAGCAGAAGAAGAAAGTTGTAATTGCTGCCATCGTATCGAGGCAATTATTTTTGTTGATCTAATTAATGAAATATATGTGTGCAGGATACAAAAGAAGTGAAAAAAGTTTGAAGGTTAGGTTAAAGTGCTGTAAAGATTGAAATTGACCTGTATTATTAAAAGTATAAAATTAAAAGATTTACACAATTTGATTAAATACATTTTACGGAAAATTTTTAATTATAGCTTGAGTAAACACTTCAGGTAATGTCATACGTAGCCGGATAATTTAGTTTCGCCTATAGACGAAATTTGGCGTCCATACAATCAGATGTTTACACAGTTCGTTTCAAAAATGATGGAAAATAATATGTGCATTATACCTCCTTCTATGAAAAATGCCAACAAAAGTTATTTTTAATGTAAAAAGTACTTTTATTTGAAAAAATATAATAATTCACCCTAACCTACAATTAGAATTCAACTTATGTCCGATTTACTTTCCTTGTTGAGCGCTAAATAATACCCAGCCGGAGACAACATATTCCTTCCGTGAGGATCGGGTATCCAACAATGTTTTGACTTTACGAACTTAGACATTACAAAAATTGTCTTTTTATAATAGAGAATTCTTTTACGCTAACCCGCACCCGCTTGAATTTATCACTATTTCCCGCCGGATTCCGCAATTATACGCCTCCACCTACCTAATTTCAGCGGGTGAAAAAGTTACTCCACGGGTGACCCCCACTCTTTCCTCTGCGGGCCCTTTCACACGATTTCAGATCCGCACGTTGCGGACTTGCGCAAGTCATATCCCAGTAAACACGGGATAACTTTAAGATATCGTTATTTTTATCGTTCGCAGGAGCTCTTACAGAAATTACCAAAAGATATCTTCACGACATCGTCAAAAAGTTTTTCAATGATATCTGAAACTGGTTTCTTAAAGACGTCTTTTGATGTCTTTAAGAAAATTTGTAGAAAAGCGCGGGATGTATTTTCAGAGATAACTTAAAGACATCTTTCAAGATATCGTTAACGATACATTTTTTAAAGAAAAAAAGCACGTGGTGTGCGATATGGAGAATTGATAAATAATTATAATTATATCGTCATGTATTCCTCGTTATGTATTCCCAACCTGTACATTCAGTGTTTAAAAAGTCTGTGAAAAGAAAAGTGAATCAGGAAGTAAACGTACCTATACATTTTCTAAATATTAAACGTGATTTATCCAGCAAGTCGTGTTCCTAACCTCTAATACCTCTTTCTAGCTCTCTCATGTTCTCATAAAATGAAATGGAGAGAATGGGAAACAGCTCAATTCTTTCTTCATCGCCTAGAGAAGTTAAAATTGTTAAGTGTAAACAATCAAATAATAAAGATAGACCTGCAGTACCTCAAAATGTCAAGCCTGGAATGCAACTAAAAATTCTCGGCAGTCACGTACTTAGTCCTGCAACTTCAGGTTTATCTCGACTATTTATCAGTTATGTATAAATGACTTTAAATTAAAAAACAGGCACTTCTGTGTATACAAAACACAGAAATTGCAAGTTTTTAAATTTAAAGTCATTTATATACAACTGATAAATAGTCGAGATAAACCTAAAGTTGCAGGACTAAGTACGTAACCCCCCAGCTGCATGTAAAATAACGATATCTTCAAGTAATCTTATGAATTCTCGTTATTTTGTCTTATTTCTATCTTAAAGACATCGTTACGATATCCCGAAGAGCTCTTTACGATGGTAATAGCTAAACCTTAAAGACTCTTTAAAGCTTCGTTATGGGATACCTTCGAAGATGTCGTTCATCTTTAAGAAGATGTCGTAAAGAGCTCTTTAAGATGTCTTCGTGTTTACTGGCATGGGTTGTGAAAATAGAGATTTTTCCGTTGGCGGAAAAATCTCTGAATGGCGGTAATTTGAATGTACGATTCTTTTAAAATAGAAAATGTTATGTTTTTCAAATTATAAGCAGACGATGAAACGGCGATGAATTGAATACATTTTTAAATGTTTTTATGGAAAAAACAAGCCCATGCCAAATCATATGATTTCTCTCCAAGTTCTGTGTACATACGTTTCGGATGTTCCCTGATTTGTATCTCTCTTTCAACAAAATAATTTTTTTTTCAGAGAGGTAAGTGTAATTAGTATTTGTTAACATAAAAATACATATTATGCTTTTGCAAACAACAGCCTTTATAAGACTTACAGCACGTCTTTAAGAAAGCGTAGCCGGCATAACCCCAAACATAACCTCTATAGTTGCTTCTGTACAATAATAATCAACATGCTTGTTCATGATAATTTATTATGTCGGTGATTTGATCGATTTTAAGCCTCTTTTACACCTTCCGTCAATCAGTCGTCGATCGACAAACATATTGGAATATCCATTCACACCTTCGGAAAATTCATTTTAATCTAGTAATAGTTTAGTTATATTCTAAAACTCAGTGAAAGTTCATTAAAATATTACTAGATTTCACTGAATTTTGCAGAGGTGTGAATGGATATTTCGATACATTGGTTGGCCGACGACCACTGATATATATAATACATATATATATATATATATATATATATATATATATATAATATATATATCAGTGCCGACGACCGATTGACGGAAGGTATAAAAGAGCCTTTACCCATTTTACTATTTCCAGGAGAAATACATAACCTGCAATTGCTATTGCAAAGCGTGATTGAAATATACTGTTGTCGGTTAAAACCCCTCGATCAACGTAGGTTATACTAGTACTAATGATTTGAACAGTCCTAGCAAGGCGTTCACATGTTGCCATGGTAACCAAGAAGTCGTTATACGTTGCGCAGCTTGAACGCGTTCTCGTACCCCAAGTGGCGAGACCATAGTTTGTTGGATCATGATGTCAAAGTTGGGATCACTCCATGTCACATGGCATGTCATGTAATGTTGTCACGGACAATGTACCATTGTACAATGTACAAAACAAAATTTGGATTTACTGCCAAGCTAATGCTGTAATGACTTAACAAATCCAGTAAAACATGTAATTTAGCAGACTATGGTTATGACCCAACGGAAGATGAAACAAATTGCAATATTTGTTATATGTTTAATTTTGGGTGAGTATTTTTCTTAAATATAGTACGCGATTTTGAACTTTTATCTTTGGTTAGTTTTAATTTAAAGGAAATGCATATCAGTATTTAAAACTTTGCTCTGCAATACGAATTTATAATTGTAAAATCCTTATTCGTTGTTTCGAGAAATTATACGAACTAGCTGTTACTACGTTAACGTGAATCAGTCTTGCGAAACTAAACCTACATGACGTGAAAAAGTGGTAGCACTAGTGTTGTCGAAATGTGTTCCAATTTCAAATAAGACCGGGGTACCCTGTGTGCTGGATAGTGATGTGTTTAAGTTTCAAAATTCGAGTGAAATAATGTATTGACATTCTTTATGGTAAGTGTGTAAAATATTTAGTTTTGCATATTTTCTGCTTGTTTATACATTTACATTTATTGCAGATATATTTATAAGTGTATTCTCTCCTAATATTTCAAAGGTTAGGTTCTGTAATTTGAAAACGCTGCGAAAAATGTTACTCTCATATGAAGCTTTATTTAAAATTAATTTTCATGGATTTTCGCGACGAATTGATCACTAAAAATGTGGTGCACGAAATCTTTTCTAATTTCCTTCTATCTTTTTTATCGTTTCCAAATTGTACAAACTTGCAACATGTACAAGCCATTTGGAATTCCTTAAAATCGTTTAGAATCCCTCGATATCTTGTGAAAACCGGTGATATTTCAGACAACTCTTTGAAATCTAAAATATTTTTTGAAATCCCTACTGTTGAATTCACTTCAAATCTTTAAAAAGTGCTTAACATACTTTGAAATGTTTGATCCAATAATGGGAATTCTAAAATTCTTATGGAACCAATAAAATTAATAACAAATATCACTGGAATTGAGCTACACGTGGAAAAATCTCGTTTCTGGAGACTGATTCCATATGTCTCTCACTTGTTTAGGTGTTTTTTAGCTAGAATTTCAGAAAGTTTTGGAAAATTGGAAAAAAAATGATTGGCTTTACCGATTGTGCAGCGCAACATTTTAAAAATAAATAGAAACAAAAACAGAAAAGAAAATAGAATTAGATTTTGACTAATGATGCTCTATGTCAATGGGATAAGAAAAACTTGCCTGGAACGGTAGTCTCCTTCATCTCCAAAGAAAGTCATGCTGCCACTATCGCAAGCTTGATTCGATTCTGTAAAGACCGTGCAGGGCACATAAAAATACCATTCCTCTGTGCCCTCTTCTGAATCGACTTTGATTTTGAAGAAGTATTCGTCATCTCCACAGCATGCCATTTTCCCGAAGAGAAAGGTCGCGCAGAAATGTGAAAGGCAAGGAGACTCACACAAAAAAGCACCCCAAATTTTTAGAGGCAAGGAGATTAAAACCACAAAACACCTCGAAATGTGAGGCAAGGGGGCTCTAAAAAAAAAGTTTAATATTAATTATCGTTTTCCTATAATAAAACCGGCTTGAAAATTTCATTTAGAAGATATCTAAGTCGTTCCTCAACTATCAAAAAGTGAGAATAAGATGAAATGAAGGGTAGAAATGCAAAAGGAGTCAAGCGCCAAATGTTCGAAATCGGGTTTATTAGCTCAAAAAATCAGATAAATTCTATTACACATGCCTGCCAAAGGATTTTTTTGGGGCATCATTTTTAAAAATTTGTGTTCTTGTGTTCACAGGCCGAGAAGCTTTTCTAACCACAAAGTAAAAAATCAAATTTCATTTTTCTCGACACTGGCTAATTATTTTTAATTACTATTTGGGTTCCTTCCGTTCAGCACTGAATATCCTAAAACCAAATTCCTCATTTTTTGGAAATCTGCAAAATTATTATTGCTATCGTCATTATTTTGAAGTTGAAATGTCAGTTTGACACCATTTCGAAGTCATAATTGGATTTTCAAATTTCGCGAAACAGCATGATTTTTTTTAAACAAACTTTTTGGAAATCAATTCGTCCAGTCAATAGCTAGAATTCAAATTTTTAGTTTTTTCTTAAACTACAAATTGACTCCACAATTAATGTTGAAAGATGTTAAAAGTCGATACGGACCCAAAATCCAACCTCGAAACGTGACCTGTTTCATTCAATTTCTCGAAACCAGATGGCTTTTTGTGAGAAAACTTTTTTTAGTTCGATAGAGCATGAAAGTATCTCGAAAGTACTTTCTTATTTTTTTCTTAAATGGTCCCGCTGAATTTACAACATGTTTTTAGTCTCTCATGAAAAAAGTGAAAAATGGCGCTTGACTCCTTTTGCATTTCTACCCTTCAAATGTTCGTTCCACGTAAACAGAAACATCATTTTTATCAAGTATTATAACCACTGAGACACTACAGCATGCCTGGTGGCACTGTGGCTAGTTGATGCGGGACAACCACACTCTTATAACCTATAACTCAACCAGGGAGAACCTGAGAGTCAACGCTTCCATAGAAGGACAACTATCAGTATAGTGGCTCCTCTGCGGCCTATTTCGGGTAGCTATGTCCATACTCACGCCACCTCACGTATATACATCCTCACGCATACGCGACGCTTACAGGCGCAACTCGTTGAGTGACATGTCGATTGTCGAAAGGGAACGGTTTGAACTCGGTCCGTGAATTTAAGAAACGCGAAGGATTTAGTTTTCACGAGACGGGCGCCGGGCCCGACGTATGTGGCCTCTAGAGAGAATATCGGCATTTGGTTTGTTATATTTCTCTTGTTATAAAATAGTGTAATCGCGTTTTAAGGGGGACTAGTTAACTTAAATCTCACAGTGTTAATACAATTGCAGAAGAGGAAAGTGCAAATTGTGTCAAAATCAGATAAAAACGTTTGCGCAATTTTGACAGTTTGCTGGTTATGTTGTTATTTTCTTCCCGATCTTCCAATATTTTCTGTGCAAAATCTGTATGTTTTCCAGGCTTTCAGTGCTTACCCACACTATATAATTATTTTCATGTTAATTTTAGGTCTCTGTTGCTGTCTTCAGATTTTGAACTAAATAAATAGAGATCGTAGGAACGTTAAGTTCCGGCCACTTGGCAGTACGTTTGCCAATGCCAAACTAAGAGTCTAACCTTAATTTCGGAATATATCATTTTTTTCTCAAATACGTATTAAATTTTTACCATTTTTGCTGCTAAGATGATATTTGTTCTTTTAGAGTATTTTAATTTCATAGGGCCCACCTTCAATTGATCTATCGCCCAAAATACTTGGAAATTTCTTACAAAATTCTTAGTAATAGATTTGATACTTTCACGATGATTCATTATAATAAATTTAAATTTTAAATTTTAAAGATTTTTCGGGTTTCAATCGTGTGCGAAACTATGAAT
>CAKNXH010026824.1:2849-14074 GCA_932178445.1 Andricus quercusramuli | reverse complement strand
TTTTTTATAGACACTTAATCCTTTTGTTAAAAACTTTATTTTTTGGTCAGGAATTCAATTATTTCGCTGTGAATATATATTTTATTTGTTTCAAATTTTATCTCTCAAACTAGGAATTAAACTATTTTATTTTTTGTTGAAAACTGATCTTTTTTAATTTAAAATTCATCTATTTTTTTGAAAAATTTTCTTTATTTTTGGTAGAAAATTAACATTTTTAGTTAAAAACTCCATAAGAAAATAAAATATTTGTTTAAAAATTCATATATTTTGTTGCAAATTATCCTTTTTTATGGAAAATTCATTGTTTTCCACTTGAAAATTGATTTTTTCTGAAATAGAAATTTAACTATTCCATTTTTCGACATTTTTTTATAGAAATTTAATCTTTTAGTCAAAAATTCATATATTTTGTTGAAAATATTCGGTTTCTAGCAATATAGTCTTTTTTGTTTGAAAATTCATCAATCAGGTAGAACATTCTACTGAACATTGAAATATTTGGTTGAAAATTCATATACTTTATTAAAAATTATTCTTTTTTGGTTGAAATTTAATTATTTTGGTTTAAAATTAGATCTTTTTTGATTGAAAATTAATTTTCTCAACTAAAAATGTAACTACTCAATTTTTCGTCGATTTTTTGTTATAGACATTTAATCATTTTGGTTCAAAACTCATCTGCTTGGTTGAAAATTTAACTATTTCATAAAATATTCATTTGAACTGGTTAAAAACTTACTTCTCTAACTTAAAATTAAACCATTCTATTTTTTGTTGACTTTTTTTTTAATTTAAATATTTTGGTTGAAAATTTAACTATTTGGTTCAAAATATATTTTTTTGATTTAAGATACAAAATTTTAGTTAAAATTTCATTACTTTGGTTGAAAATTCGTTTTTTTGTTGTTTTTGAAAATTAATTCTTTGAATTAGAAATGTAGCTATTTCACTTTTGCTAGAAAGTTGATCTTTTTCAGTTAAAAATTCACTCATTTCGTTGAAAACTCGTCTTTTTAATTCGAAAAATTAATTATTTTTCTATAAACTGCATATTTTCGAGTTGTAAATTCAACTTTTTCAAAAATTTATCTTTATGACTTAAAAACTCAAATTTTTAGATGAGATTTTTCTCTTCATTGATTGAAAAATCTTTTATGTTGAAAATCTAATTATTCTATTGAAAATTTGTATTTTTGGGTTTAATTTTCGATATTTTCGTGACACACCTATTTTTTAGAGGAAGATTCATATTTTCAAAATTGAATTTATTCAGAAAAAAGATCTTTTCATTTTGCTCCGCCGGGATTTGAACGCCAGGTCAACTGATTGCCGGCCAGGTGCTCTACCACTAAGCTACTAGAGAGATCGAAGAAGAATCCTTTTTCTGAAACACGTATTATTTTGCAAAATGTTATGGTTTAATACATTTCAATTTTACTAGGAATCTGTATTATCATCGGAGATAGTAACGATTAATCAGAATTGAAATCTTCTCACACACCGTGAAAATGGAAATCTACAATATCGATCAAAGTTATCGCCTCTAATTCAAAAAATTTTAACGTTTTTTCAGACTAGATGGAGCTATGCATTTAAAATTTTTAAAGAGAAATTCCCATTTTCACCTTGTGTGAAAAGATTTCTATTCTGATTGATCGTTACCATCTCCGATGATAATACAGATTCCTAGTAAAATTGAAATTCATTAAAAGAGAACATCTTGCAAAAAGATGTGTGTTTCAAAAAAAGGATCCATTTTTGATCTCTCTAGTAGCTTAGGGGTGGAGCACCTGACCGGCAATCAGTTGACCTGGTGTTCGAATCCCAGCGAAAGGAGAAGATTTTTTTCTGAATAAATTTAAATAAAAAATTTTTCAATGTGTAGCTCTACCTACTCTGAAAAGGCGTTAAAATTTTCTAGAGTGAAATGAATAGATGGTACTTTTCATAAATTACATTATTATCGCTAAAAATCGTAACTATTTGGTTGAAAATTAATCTGTTTTGGTTTATTATTCAAACTATTTTGTTGAAAATTCGTCTTTTTTGTTGAATTCAACTATTTGTTGCATAAAATAAAAATCCTTTCTGGCTGAAATATCAAATATCTCGTTTATCGTTGAAACTTCATCTTTTTTGACAGAATATTCAACCAATTAGATAAAAGTCAAACTAATTTGTTAAAAATTCATTTATTTAGTTGATGATTCATCATTTAGTTGAGAAGCCTTTCTTTGTTCGGAATTTAATTATTTTGTCGAGAATTTTTTGAAAATTTAAATATTTGGCTCAAAATTACAATATTTTATTGAAAATTCGAATTTTGTGGAAGAATATTTAATCTTATTAGTGACTAATTTTGAGTTGAAAATTCTTATTAGCATCCAAATATTTTTGAAAATTCATGTTCCTTGTTAAAAATTCATTTCTTTGGATGAAAATTTAACAATTTTGTTGAGAATTCGTTTCTTTTTTGGTTGAAAATTTATTTTACTAACCGAAAATTTCACTATTTTATTTTTGGTAGAAAATTTATCCTTTCAGTTTAAAATTCATGCAAACGGTTAAAAATGGATTTATAGTTAAAAATTCACTTTAACTATTCAATTTTTTGGGGAAAATTTACCTTTTTTGATAGAAATGTAATAGTTCATATTTCAACCAAAAAGGATTTTCATTTTGTGTTATTCAAAGTGCTGAATTTTCAAGAAAAGTGTTGAATTTTCAACCAGGAAGGTTCATTTTTTACCAAAAAGAACGAATACATTTTTAACGAAAAATTGATTTGTTAAATTTTCATTCGAAAAAATTAATTTTGAACCAAAGAGATGAACTTGCGAATAAAATTGTGGAATATTCAACTGGAATAATTAATTTTCCAGTTAAAAAAATACAATCATCTACATTTTTTTTTAAATTTATATTTTCGGTTTAATCTCTTTTGGTAGAAATGCAATCTTTTTTTATTAAAAATGTAACTGTTTGGTTGAAAATTATTCTTTTTTTGATGAGGATTCAACAGTTTTGTTCAAAAATTCTTCTTTTCTGGTTAAATCAAAATTTTTTAAAATTAAAATTAAAACATTTTTTGTTTGACATATCTACTATTGAATTATTCGTTGAGAATTCATCATTTTAGTTAAAAATTCATATCTTTGGTTGAAAATTATGTTTTTTTACCTTTGAGAATATAATGAGCATTTATAAGCATTTTGAATTAAGATTCAGAACATCGTATTTTCTACTTTTATTAATAATAATTACATTATTCAAATTTCGCGGGGAAATGCATCGTTTCAAATTGGAAAGGGCGCTAAATTTAAATGATAAAAGAAGTCAAAGTAATAGAAAACATATTATTGGCATTAAACAGTGCCTTATTCAGGGTTGCTACCATATCCCAATTTCTAAATTATTCTAGGTATAAAATTAACCATACAACTAGAATATAAATAATGTTAATGCAGAATAAATTTTATTCCTAAATATATTTCAAAAACTTTGTGTTTTCAAGTCAAAAAGATTCAACCAAAGAAATGAATTTTCAAATAAAATGATAAATCTTCAATCAAATATATGAATTTTCATCCAAATAGTTGAATTTTCAACCCAAAAGATTAATTTTCTACCAAAAAAAGACTTACTGGAAACAAAGAACATGAATTTTTATATTTAAAAAATCAATTTCCAAACAAAATTAGAATAGTCAAAATGTCAGGAAAATAAATGTTCAGCCAAAAAAAACGAGGTTTCAAAAAAATATATTTTTTTCATAACAAAAAAATGATTTTTCAACAGAATAATTAAATTTTAAACTAAAAAAAGCTACATTTACAAACCAAAAATATAATGTTTTAATTTGCAGTTAATTTTCAAGCGAAAATGGAATAGTTATATCTTCAGTTACAAAAATTAATTTTCAAATAAAAAAAAACGAATTTTCAAAGAAAACATGAAATTTTGTTCACATAGTAGGTTTTTCAATTCAAAAGATGAATTTTCTATGAACAAATAAAAAAACGAATTTTCAATTAAACATTTTTTTCAATGAAAGAAATGAATTCTTAACAAAAAATAGAATAGTCCATTTTTTACTGAACAGATAATTTTTTTGCGAAAAATATTAGATTTCTATCAAAAAAGATCAATTTCCCGCAAAAAATGGAATAGTTAAAGTGAATTTTCAACTGAAATGATAAATCTTCAGCGAAACAAAATTTGATGTAAAAATGCAACTGTTTTGTTGAAAATTCAAATTTGTCTTTTTGATTTGAAAATCCACCTGTTTTAGTAGAAGTTTTCATTTCTCTTGGACAATGCAACTGTTTTTTTGGAAATTTAACATTCTTGTTAAAAAGTAAAACTAGCTGTGAGTTCAATCTTGAGTGTTTCCACTTAATTTGTATTTATATTTATATTGTGTTCATTTCACGAGCACTTTGCTTCCCGTTAGCAAATATATTTGCTTCCTCATAGAGGAAGCATTTATGATTTTTTAAATAATACACAAACTAAATTTTTAATTTTGATTAATTTATACATAGAAATTTACAAAATATACAAAATTACAAAAATAATACAAATTTTAAAAAAAATATAATGACAAATTTGAGGTTCGTTCCTTTTATTTATAAAAATAAATCTACCATCGGATAATCGATTCTCATTGCGCCGGGGTGACAAACAACTCAGTACTTATTTTCGAAAAAACACTATAGTGAAACATCTAATCAAGCTATCAAGCTCGTTTGTCAAGCTCGTAAGATCCGCTTCTTATTTTTCATTCTAGTTGATCAAATTTTCAAAATTTTCATCACTGTTTTTACAATTTTCGGCTCACTTGTCCTTATTTGTAGCAATAATTACTTTTTGATAATAATTGAATCTGTTTTTGAAAATAAGAATTTTTCAAAGTACAATTTTGAAGAAGTCACTTTTTCTATAAAAAGGTACCATTTTCTTTATATTTAATAAAAGTGGATGGGTCCATCAATGTTTTGAAGCTAATATATTGTACTTCAGGACTTGCATGTTGGTGGCGAAAGTGAGAACGTGTTTGGTGACAGGTGGTGAGAGGATTTTACTGAATTTGTGTGGAAGGTGTGAGTGGAGTGTGAGAGTGGAAGCCGAGGAGGTGAGTAGAGTTGTGTGGAGTGGATCGGGGAGATAAAAAGTGGTTTTTGGCGAGGGAGTGAGGTGGGATTCAGGTACATAGAGAAAGTGAGGTTAGGTTGGCAAGCAGTCGGAGGAGTTTGCGGTCGGGAGTCTTGGGCATTTGAGGGCTCCAGGGTGGTTATAGCAGAGTTAGGGGATGTTAAGGGAGATAAAGGGGTGTCTGCAGGGGCCGTGAGTTATAGAAAAGGAAAAAAAAAACAAGGGAAAGAGAAGGAAGTTAAAATAAAGCAGATGGAAGAGGAGATCAGGCTGTGGCAGGAAAGGACGGAAAAGAGACTTGAGAAGGTGGAGGGCAGGACGGAAATGGAAGTAGGTGACGGAGGTGGGGGAAGTGATATTAAAGGTATTTGGGAGAGGGTAGAGAATATGATAAAAGATAAAGTAGGAGAGCTTAGGAATCAAAAGGAGGAGAGGGCGGATAGGGAACGGATAAGGGAAATGGAGTTGAGAATGGAGAGAAAAGAGAAGCAGACAGGAGAAATAATATTGTGATAAGAGGGTTGAAGTTAAAGAGTGGAGAAGAAAGGGAGGGCGTGGAAGAGCTGCTACAGAGCATAGGGTGGGTTAAAGGCAGGGTAGGGCAAATTAAGTTCGAGGGGAGAAAGGACAAGGAAGTGGCGGTTGTGGAGATGAAGAGCTGGGAAGAAAAGTTGAGGGTAATGCGGAATAAGAGTAGGATACAGGATGAGGGAGTTTTCATAGATCACGATTTGACGAGAAAGGAAAGGGATGTACAGAGAATGCTTTATGACAGGGCGAGGAGGGAGAGGAGAGAAGGGAGATCGGCGAAGGTAGGATATCGGAAAATAAGAGTAGACGGGAAGATGTGGGTGTGGGATGAGGAGGAAGAGGTGTTGAAGGAAGTGCAGGGGGATTTGTTTCGTAGAAAGTAGGGGGGTGGGAGTAACGCACGGTAGAGGAGTAGTGAAGGTGCTGTACTGGAACGTAGCAGGGGTAAAGAAGAAGGACGAGGAATTCTGACAGTATATCCAGGAATTTGATGTTGTTGGACTGGTAGAGACCTGGGTAGAAAGAAAGGAATGGGATAGAATAGAGCCAAAGCTACCAAGGGGGTATAGGTGGAGACTTCAGGAGGCGGTCAGAGTGAAGAAGAAAGGAAGGGCCAGTGGGGGAATTATAACCGGGGTTAGAGATGGATTAGAGGAAACAGTTCATGGAGAGGAAGAGGGGGAGGGAGCGCAAATGAGGGAAATAAAAATAGGAGGGATAAAGTGTAAGTTTGTGACAGTGTACAATAAGGATGGGATGAAAAGAATTAAAGAAAGAGTAAAAGACCTGCTGGGCGAAAGAGAAGAGGGTATGGTGGTACTGGGTGGGGACTTTAATGCAAGAATGGGGAGCGAAGGGGGACTTTACAGGGAAGGGGAGAGCTTCGAAAGGAAATCGAAGGATAATGTGATGAATAAAGAGGGGGAGATTCTAAGGGACTGGATGGAGGATAGAGGGTGGGCAGTGGCGAATGGTATGGCAAATAGGGACGAAGAGGGAGAATACACATATGTAAGTAAGGCGGGGGTATCGGTGATAGATTATGTGGTCATGAATATGCAAGGATGGGAGGAGACGGAAAAATTCGCAGGAGAGGGGAGGGTGGAATCAGACCATCAGCCATTGAGTCTGTGGATAAGAGGTGAGGGTGGCGGAAGGCAAGGCAGGGAAGAAGTCTCTATAGGGGAGAGGGAGACCTGGAAGAGGGAGGCGATAGAGAAGTATCAGGAGCGGCTAGGAAAGGTACGCTTTGAAGGGGAGTTGGTGGAAGAGATATGGTAGGATCTGAAAGAGAAAGTGAAAGGCTGTGTGCAACAGAAGGTATTTAGAAAGAAGAAGAAAGGAATGGTGAAGCCGTAGTGGGATAGGGAATGTAAAAAGATAAATAGGAAGGTGAAGAGGAAGTACAAGAAGTGAAAAGAGGGTAATGCGAGAAGGGAGGAGTACGTAGAAATGAGGAAGGGGTGTAGATTGGTGTGTAAGAAGAAAGAACAGGAAAAGGAGAAAGATCTGGAAGAGGAGTTAGCAAATGTTAAGACAGAGGGGGACGTCTGGAAGATAATAAATAGGTTTAGGAAGCGTAGGGTGGGGGTTAGCGAGAAGATAGGGAGTGAGGAGTGGAGAGAGTTTTTCAGAGAATCATTCCAGGGCTCGGATTCAAGGAAGATGGATGGGAGAAGTAGAAGAACGGGGGAGGCAGAGAGAGAGGAGTTGAATGACGAGGAGATAGAGAAGCAGATAAGGAAGTTGAAAAGGTCAAAAGCAGCATGGCTGGATGGGGTAGAGAACGAAGCATGGCTGTTTAGTACACAAGAGGTTAGGGAGAGGCTGAAGGAGGTAGTGAAGAAAGTATGGAGGGGCGAGGGATTCCTAGGAGGGTGGAGAGAAGGGTTAATAGTGCCACTGTATAAGAAAGGGGATAGAGATAGGTAGGAAAATTATAGAGGGATTACGCTAATGAATACGGCGTATAAGGTATACGCGATGGTGGTGGCAGAGAGACTGCAGAAGGATGTCGAGGGGAAAGGAATATTGCTGGAGACGCAGGCTGGATTTAGGGCGGGTAGGAGTACTATCGACAATATATGCGTGCTGCAGAGGATCTCAAAGGCGCGTTTCCGTCGGTGGATAGGGAGAGGTTGCGGGAGGCGATGGAGGATAGGGGAGTATAGAGAGAGGCCTAATTGAAAGGGTAAGAAGATATATGAAGAGACCAAAGACAAAGTAAGAGGGGGGAGGGGATTTCGGAGGGATTCTGGATGGAGAGGGGACTAAGGCAAGGGTGTCCACTTAGCCCAACGCTTTTTGCGATTTTAATTGCGGATATGGAAAGTAAGCTGGAGGCCGGGGTGCTAGGAGGAGTCAGGATAGGAGGGGTTAGAATTTGGTCACTAGCGTATGCAGACGACATAGTGTTGCTGGCAACCAGCGAGGAGGCCTTGCAGGAGATGATGAAGAGGTTGAGAAGATACCTGGATGAAAAGGGGTTAGAGCTGAATGCCAAAAAGCCCAAGGTTATTGTGTTCAGAAAAGGAGGGGGAAGGGATAAGGGAAGGGAGTGGAAGTGGAAGGGAAAGGAGGTACAGGAGGTGAAAGAGTTTGTGTACCTTGGCTTCGTGTTCCGAAGGAATGGGGGAGTGGATGGTCACATAAAAGAGAGAGTGAGGAGGGCAAATGTGATGAGGAGGCAGGTGTGGGGGTTGGGAAAGAAGTTATTCGCAGATGATTTTGGAAGGATAATAAAATTGTTTGATTCACTAGTGATGAGTGTTCTATTGTATGGGGTAGAGGTGTGGGGGTGGATGGAAAGTGGAGAGGTAAATAGAACGCAGCAGAAGTATGTAAAGTGGACCCTGGGGCTGGCAAGGAACACGCCTAATTATATTGTCAGGAGGGAGACGTTGAGGACGAGTGTAGGAATTCTAGCAGGGAGCCGAGCGTGTAAATATGAGGAGAAATTTTTGGAAGAGGGGGGAAGTAGGCTGGTTAGGGAGTGTTGGTGGGAGAAGGAGAACAGGTGAGGAGGTGGGAAGATGGAGGCGGAGAGGGAACGGTATTTTAGAATGAATGGACTGCAGATGGATGAAGTGAGAAGGATGCACGAGGAAGGAAGGAAGGTTTATGACTTGGTTAAGCAAAACAGCATGGAAAGAGAGAAGACAGAAGGGGAAGAGAGAATAAGAGAGTCAAGATTTAACGGGAACTATGTGTGGATTATGCCAAGGGCAAGAGAGCAATATTTGTGTGTGAAAGGAGAGAAAGGAAGTCAGGAGCTTGTAGCGAGGATGAGGTGTGGGTGTATGGAGGGTTTCAATAGGTTCTGGCTCTCTCGGGAGAAGAGGATGTGTGAACTGTGTGGAAAGAGTGATGCAAGAGTGGAGCACTGGTTGGAGGAGTGCGTGGAGGTGGAAAGAAGTGAGATGAGCATGGAGGCATTGTTGCATGAAAAGGGGGAAAAAAGTGCAGTAGCATGGGTGAAGGGGGTGTTGGATAAAATGGAGATGAAGAGAAGGAAGGAGGAAGAGGAATGGAGACGGAAAGATTGTAAATAGGAGAGGAAGTAGATATAAGTAAGATGTAAATATTATAAATAGAAGATAAGTAATAGGTATTAGCTGCGAAAACAGAGGTTGGCAAGCGAGGCAATGCGAAAAAGTAGGGACTTGAGCGCGAGTCGAAGCGAGGAAGGCAAGGCGATACGAGCGTGCGGCTCAGAGATAAGGAATGGATGGATGTTAGTTTTTAAGGGTTAGTTTTAGGAAGATTCTGTAAAAATGGATGTGTGAGCAAGTCAATTTTTTAAGGCCAGCAGGCTGAAAAATAAACGTTTATCTATCTATATTGTACTTCAAAGGAAAAAAACATTTTATTAAAAATTAAAATTGAAAATTTAGGATTTCTCATTTTTGATCATTGACAGTTCTCTTAAAATTCAAGCAAATTCGAATTAAAAGCAGTGTTTTGAATGTGAAATTTTATCAGGAATTTGATGGCGATAATGAATTTTTGACAATAATTGAATCTGTTTTCAAAAATAAGAAATTTTGAAAGTACAATTTTGAAGAAGTCACTTTTTCTATAAAAAGGTACCATTTTCTTTATATTTAATAAAAGTGGATTTGGTCCAACGAGGTTTTAAAGTTGAAATATTGTACTTTGAGGAAAAAAAAAACATTTTCTTTCATGATACGTATGTATCATGAGTCAGTTTGGTTAAAAATTCGACTATTGAGCAGAAAATTAATTTTTAATTCATCTCTTTTAAAAGGAATATTTCACCTTTCTTGAATAAAAATGCAACTATTCCGTTGAAAATTCAAATCTTTTTTGAAATTTTTTATTTTTTTATTTCAAAATTCACCTGCTTTAGCAGAAATTACATCTTTCTTGGATAAAAATGCAACTGTTTGGTTTAAAATTCAACAATTTTCTTAAAAAGTCATACTTTTTAGTTGAAGATTCTGCTGTTTTGTTGAAAATTTAACTATTTTGTACAAAATTTACCTTTTGGATAAATTTAATATTTTGGTGTTAAAAGGAGAACTGAAATCTTTTCTGGATGCAAATTCAACTATTAAAATTCTTTTTGTTCTGAAATTATTCGTCTTTTTGGATGAAAACTTCATATTTTGATCTTAAAAAGACAACTGGAATCTTTTATGGATGAAAATTCATATTTTTTTCAATTTGTTTCCTTTTTAAATAAAAATTAATTTGTTTTGAGAGAAATTTCATCTGTTTGGATAACAATGCAACTATTGTGTAGAGAATTTAACAATTTTGTTGAAAAATCATTCTTTTTGGGTGAAAATACGTACTTTTTTTTTAACGTGAAAATTCAACAAAAAATTTTTTTCTACAGAAAATTCAACGTTTTTTTTAAATTTATCTTTTTGATTTATTAATTCATCCGCTTTGATAGAAATTTCTTTTTTTTTAATGAAAATGCAACTTTTTGGTTAAAAATTATTCTTCTTCGCTTGAGTATTCAACTATTTTATTTGAAAGATTTGGTTAAACGACTTGGTTAAGAAATCATTTTTGTTTTGGAAGAGTTATATTTTCGGTTGAAAATTCATCTCATTGATTGAAAGTTTAACTAATTTGTTGAAAATTAATATTTTTAAATTGAAAATTCAACTACTTGGGTTTTTACTTTTTTTTTGTTTATTATTAATTTTTGAATTAAAAATATAACTTTTCCATTTTTCAAAGATTGATTAGTTGCAAATTCTCCTTTTTGGTAAAACAAAAATAAATTATTTTCTTGGTTTAAAATTTCATTTTTGTTGGGTAAAAATGCATCAATTTCGTGTAAAAATAATATCTTACTGAAATCATATTTTTTGTTTGTAAATTCAATTTTTGTATATATGATTATAATTATGTTTAATTGTGGTTCTAATAATCGCATACCTTTATTAGGAATTTAATTGTGCTTTTCTCAAAGAAAGACGAAAATTACCTCTACTATGTATATAATTGTCCATATTGTCAATTATTTCAATTATCTTTGAGAAGGATATAAGACGACTTGC
>CAKNXH010026813.1:368-15705 GCA_932178445.1 Andricus quercusramuli | reverse complement strand
CTGATTTTTCTATTGTGAGGAATCGGGAAAAATTTGAAGATATTTGGGTGGACAATGGGACATCCCATAAAATTTTTTTACTTCGGGTGGAAGGAAAATATATCCATTTGCCTGGTTGGTGGCCATCATTTTCGGTGGCGCAAAAAAGGTTTTTGCGTTTGTCCATTCTTCGAGAAATAAGGAAGAATGGATTAGATGGGGTATACAAGATAGGAGGACGCTATTGTTGTTTGGTGAAAGACCGTTTAGAGTTGGTAAGTAGAGGAAAACAAAATTTCTTTTCATTGTATATATATTATGTTGTGATTTTTAATGTTTTTAATTTGTATGAATTTTATTTTCAGCTTGTAGTAGATTGCGTGACGTGGCAGAGGGGCGGAGTGCGGAAGTTGCTGAGGAGGAAGTACCTGGTTTTAAGGTACGGACGCAGGGTCCAATTGCCATGGGAGTGGGTGAAAAATGACCACGTATTCGATCAAAGTGCGAGGTTTCATGCCACCAGGGCATTAAATGATGCCAGGGGAGTCGGGGAGGAATTTATACTAATGGGTAGAAGATGGGCAGTTTATAAGAACCGGATAGTTGAGGTAAAATTCGGTATATTTTTTATTATATGAAAAAAAGGTGAATAATAATATAAAAGGTATATTATACTAATTTTATGTGTGTTTTTATGTTACAGAGTGGTCGTCAGCATTTGTTTTATTTGGACTTACACCAAACTAGGCCTTTGCGTACGGTGACCCGACAATGACAGGGTTTGAAGTTGGAGATGCCCAGGGAGTGGGTATCTTATGGACGACCCTATGTCGAGAACGCATGGAGAGCGGCGAAAAAGGCGTTCAGAAGAAATGGCCTTTGTGAAAGGTTTTGTTACCGGGGCATGTGGTATGCCGTCAATCGATATGTTTGGAAGTTAGAGATGGTAGGTACTGAGAAAGATGGGAGATACATGTGTTAGAATGTATAGTTTACTAAATGTTTTTTCTTTTTGTTTCAGATCACGGAGTGGATTTAGACGAAGCGAGGACGTGAATGTATGTATGTGTGTGTATGTGTGTGAACAGTGTGTTGTTTTTTAGCTAATAAAAAAAATGTATATAGGGTTTTAGGATTTTGTAATAAAAATGTGATTTTTTAAATGAAGTTTTTTTTGTCTTTTCCTCTTTTTTATTTTTCCTAAGGTTTGATTTATTAAATAGTTATTAATTAGTTTTTGTCTTATTTAGTTATTTTTAAGGCATAAGTTATTTTTAGATATAGAGTAATTTTATATAAGAATTAAGACGTATATTTAGTTAAAATTTTTTGATTTCATATAAAGATAATTATTTCGAATAAGAATATTTGTTCTATTATTAAAAAGGATTATGTTTCATATGTTTTTTTATTAAATTTTTTTTTTCTTTTGATATTTTGATAATAAGAATAGTAATAAGAATATATTGAATATAAAATATGAATTAGGGTTTTTTTTTAAATATATATTTTTTTAAAATTTTTTGTAAGATAAAGATTAGGATAGATTTAGGACTTATTCATTTAGATATATATTTTATGACATGATTCATTACTTATAAATAGAAGAGAAATATATTTTTCTTATTGTCGGGATCAAGATAAACTTAGATAAACTCTTAGTAGCAGGCAACAGCAATAAGGTAAAGAATATTGATCTTAAAATAGTATAATATTATAAAAGGAATAAAAAATATAGACTCATTAGCATTAATTGATATTGAAAGAATATTTCTAGTTATATAAAATTCTTAGTTTGTTAAACGTTTTCTAAAATGTATACCGCTTGTTCGAAAAAACTGATAAGTAACTCATAAAAAATCGTTTTTGTTTATATGCTTTAATTAAATTAATTAGATATTTTTCAAGAATATAATTATTTTATATTAGTTAATTTATATTAAGGTGCTTCTTCTAATAGTATTTACTGGGGATTGTGGTAGTTCATTTTCTGACAATGAGCATAAATTACCAAATTCCATATGGGAAGTTTCGTTAATTAAATCTTTAATTTTTAGGTAATATCTATATACTTTTACGATTAGTAGAATTAACACGAGTAGAATTAGATATAAAATGGTGATTACAAAATACCCGGCTGTAATAATATTGTCATAGAAACAGTTTTCTTTTGATTTTGTAAAACTAGCAAGTTCTTGATTGACGTACTCGAATAATGCGATTTGATGGGAAAAAATACTTAAGGGGATATCTCTAGAATTTTTATTTATAGTGAGTACTTGATTAAGTGTTGAATTTTTTATTTCGGAAAAAATTACTATAAATGGTGCAACTTTCATTAAGGGAATGGTTTGAGATGGTGTAGGAATGGTGATGTCCATTATTTTTCGTCCATTTTGCTTCAGAGTAGGATAATTTAGTATTTTACACTGAGGATGAAGTTGAAGTATCCCAGTGTTTGTTAGGGTGGTAATTCTGGTTTCATTGTTTGAACATTTAATAACAATTTGTTCAGATAGAGGGGCTGAATACAGCCATCCGTAATAGGAAGTTAATGGGGTTAAAACGGGATAATTATCGAAATTAATTTGATAATTGCATTCATAGGAAGTATTTTCAGTGAGAATCGAGGTTTCGCAAATTGGTTTTTCTGATGTGTTGTGTAGTTGTGGGGAAAGATGACAAATTTTACCATGAAATGTTTGAGAGCATGATTCAAGAAAATTTTCCTGCACAGTAAAGTAGGTTTTTTGATCTTCAGAGAGTGCTAAAATTGATACGTCTGGTTTGATGTAAATACTTGGTGTATAGTTTGTATTCAAATGATAAGTAATTGGTGAGGGGTGGAGTTTATATAATTGGAATTTCTGTTCAGCGATGTCGGTGGTTTGAAGTGCGAATATCAACTGATCTTTTATAAAAAAGTGTTGAATTTTAGGAAGCATGAAAAAATTTTGGAGATTTATTTGAGAAATTTCTGCTTTTGGATATTTGTGTTCTTGGATCTGTATAAAATAGTCTAAAGAAGACTGAGAAAAATATGAAGGATGCCAGATATCATTTTTGCTGGAAGTAAGCATGTCAGAAAGTAGTTGTAAAGAGTCGATATAGAAATCGATAGATTCATGAAGCATTGTTAACCACCTGGACACGTTACGTTGATAATTATTCATTGTTGGGTCGCCTGTAAGTTGACGCCATTCAGAAAATTCGTGAACTTGTTTGACTGTATCAATTATTTTTTCTGATATATCTGAAAGAGGTTGTGGAAATAGGTAAGCTTTTTTCTCAATCCATCGATATGTGATAAAACCTGACATTTCGAGCTTATTAAAAAGTGAGTGATATAGGTCGATTGAATAATCTTTACTTTTCCAACTGTCTTCGGTTATATTCACAGTATTATTCAATTGAAAATGTAGATTGCCGATAAGAGTTGACATTTTTTCTGTCTGAAAATTGATTTTGACTTCGTGATAATTTCGTACACATGAATCAGTTTGAATAGTATTTTTGCAGTCAAAAATACTGTCATTGAATTTTTTCAATAATAGAGCTTGAAGGTTGAAAATGTCCGAAATTTTTAAATAGGATAACAAATGCCGATTATCTGAGAGTATATTAATTTTTTCCAAAGGTTCGTGGTATAATCCAGTTGTATGTTCAAAATCTGTTTTGACATATGGTGGATAAGATGTTTGTGCGAAGGGCTTGACGAATATTGTTAAAAGGATAGTGATTTGAGTAATAGGGTGCCAAAACATGTTGCTTCTCGATGGCCAATTCCTAGAAAGAGAAAATGCAGAGAACGATTAATATTGGCGACATGTTTGGGAGAGGGTAAAAGTAGAGACATTGTTTGAAAGAGAGGGGTTAGTTTTGTTTGAGAGATTGGAAAAATTTGATTATCTTTTTATAGTTGGTAATATTTCGGCGTTGTCGTTGTATTAAGGTTGGGTTTTTCTTAAGTATCGATTTGCAATACGCAGATGTATGAGTTATGACATTACATCGTTTACAAGAAGTAGACCAAGCGGTTAATTTTGGTCTCCAATCAGTTTGTGTTTCCGCATCTTGTTTTGTAGGTTTTGAGGTTTTCCTAGATATTATCGCTTCTTCACAAGTATCATAGAATGAAATTAGATATTTTATCATTGCTAAAGCTGCTTTGTTTATTGCTATGACTGAAGTCTCTCCGACGTCGACTACGTAGTGATTCGCAATTTGACAGTGAGCGGAATAATTGCCATTATAGATATCTGGATAAACACATGTTGCTGATTCGCCTAGTCCATATTTGATTCCAAAATCATTCAAAATGACGGTGTAGTTTAGGATTCCAAGTGTTGGGTGTCTTATTGATGTCATTGGCGATGTTTCTTGTTGTGTAAATGTTGAATTGACAGATTTCATCTTGTTTGTTTGTCTTTCTGGTGACTATTATCCTGAAGTATAAAGTGTTGGAGTTTTTTTTGTTCAATAAAAAGAAGTATGAATTAATTTTTTGATTCTTTTTTAATGGCTCCAGTTTTTGGTAACATCACATGTTTTGGTCTTTGCCTAATGGTAAAACTTTTAGGTATTTTATGTATGGGTCTAGTGAATACTTCAAATTCGTGTTCTTTACTACAAAAAGTGCAATGTTTAACTATGAGTTGAAAACTTCCTCCGGGATGATCTATTTTCGTATCGTTGAATCTTTCATTTGCTAAATTTGTATGTGAGTAAGCAGAGCTTGTTCCTGGATTATTCTGGGGAATGTTGAATTTTTGTTCTTTAATTGTGTTAATTATTTTAGCGGCTGCGTAACTTTTTGCCAAGAAGGGAGTGATTCCGCTTCCTGCTTCTTTCATGTTATGAACCGTGCAAATGGCGACATTTGTGTCGATACCGGGTGACGTATTTAATTTTAATAATGTATATGTAGGTCTTGGCAATTTATATATAGTGCATAAAACTTCGAGTTCGCATAATAATTGACCTGAAGTTTCAGTTTTGCGCATTACAGTTTGTGCCGTATCATATTTTCCTTGTAATATTTTAAGTAGTAATTGTGCTGCGTTTTGTTTAGCTATAGTTTGATCTTTAGCGGTGCTGATCACTGTTCGTTTTTTAAATTTTGCTGTTACTACGAATTGGAATTTAGATTGTGTATCGCGGTGTACTTGTATATCGTACATGGGTAGTGATGCTCCTTTTTTAATATTGTACTCGTCTAGTTCAGTGACATAATCGTTTTCAGCCATTTTAAGAGATATAGTTATATGCGGATATGATAGAGTGGTTGCTGAGCAGTTTCGTGCAGTTGAGAGTGAGGATAGAGAGTTGAGTCTGTATTGTTGCTTGATTTACCTGGAGCTTTTGTGTCCTCGGAAAGTTTGTCGGTGTGTATTACTACTTCTGTTGGGGCCGGACAGGTCGGGGCCTGAGTATTCGGAATGAGATCCTTTTGTTGTTGAGTAGTCGCTCGAGTTTTATTTCCTAGATGTAAGAGTAAATTAGTGACCGAATCCCATAATGCACCAATCATGTGAATTGACCACCCATACATACTATGTAGAGCATAGCCATGTATAAATGTGTCAGCTATTAATTTAATAAATCTAATTAAAATAAGTATTCCGATAAATCCTGCACTAGCTGTGCCAAAGCTTGCAAATATGGTCCAAAATTTTCCCCATGCAGAGTTTGCTATTTTATTTAAGGTTTCTTCATCAAAAAGGTTCATTATGGAGTATTTGTGATCGATTGTAGGGTCTCCTGCCATTCCTCTGGCTAGTGAATTTAAGATGGTTGGTCTTTCAGCTGGGAACATAATGTGGTCTCTTAGTTTGTCTAAATCATTTTGGGAATATATACCACTTGTTGCTAAGGATGCTGGATTTGTGTATTTCCATGTTTCTTTTGTTTGCGGTTTTAATATTTCTGGGTCCTTTGATTGAGAGAGATGTGGAGATAATTTATACCATGAGTCTCCTAATGCATACATTTCGGGTAAAAAAGAGTTACAGTTAGTTTGCATTCCGGTCTTTAATAAAATGTGAGTTCGCGGAGTGAGGAAATATGTGCTGTTTTCGAAATAGATTGGAAGTTGAGCGTAACACTCTTCTGTCCGTCTATATTTAACTTCTATTGGTAGACATTTTATTATGTGTACTACTTCTCCTGCAATTATTGACATATATCCTGGTCCTTGCATTAAATGATAAGCGAATTCATCAGGGGCTTGTGTTGCCAAAATCAAAGAATTTTCTAATATTTGTCGTTCAAGACGGCATTTTTGTGTTATTACGTCGCGATAAAGGCTTTTTATTTCCTTTCGAATATGTCTTTCTGTATATATGAATTTGGAATTTACGTAAGTGAATATATCCATATTTTCCACTTGTAATTTTTCTTTATTTTTGAACGTATTCCCTTTTTCGGTTTCGAGGATTAAAAGTTTTGGATGTTCTGTACGTATTAGCATGAAACTGCAAACTGGTTCTTTAGATTTTTGTGCAAGCACGAATGTAATATCTTGGGTTGTTAATGAATAATAGGTTTCAGGATTTTCTAATGTATTATCAACAGTTTTATTTGCCATTCCTTCGTATAAAACTTGGTATTTTCGAGATTCGCATATGTCTTCGGGTAGAGGGTTCCAAAAGGTATGACCATTTTCCATATCGATGCAAGTTGTACTTGAAAGTGGACAAGTGGTTCCTGATCGTAATTGAAGTCTGTCTGTGTTTAAATTTATGGTAGCTATTTGTTCAAATAATGAAATCTTAACGTGAGCTTGGACAATGACGTTATGCCATGTCCCTAAGGGGTCTGAGAATTGAGCTCCCGAACAATATCCATCTGTTGTTACTGAACCCGCAAGGAGTACAGTAAAGGTGGAGGTGTCGTTTGATGGTACTTTTGAAATGGTTAAAGTTGGATTCATATTGATTGATCCTGACAAGTGTAACATATTGCATTGGTCTCTTGAAATGTCTTGGATGTATGAACTAAAGCCATTTAAAACTGCTGATGTGTGATAATGCATACCACAATAGAGGATGGTGCGTTCGATTTCTATTTTACATTGAATGACTTTAATATGGGTGAACTCGCTTAACTGTAGTAGCTGAATATACTTTTTCTCTACCTGAATTTGAGAATCAGGCAGGTCACATTCTCCTACTTCTAAAAGGGACAGAGTAGTAATATTTAACTGACTTGACCCACAGTCGTATCCAACGATGGCGAATACTGTATTTCTCCATAGAAGTGGAAGTAATAGATGGTAAAGTCCGATCTTTAGTTTTCCCATTATCTAGAAAAGGATTTTTCTAGTTAGCAGTTAGTTATTCTGCTATATTTCTAATAATGAGTCTTTTTGTTATTTTATATGCATATATTTTTATTTTTATTATTTTTTTTTTAAATAATTGATAATTTATTTAGATCTCTATTATGTCGGTACATAATGGAAGACTTAAAAGGGATGCTAAAAAGTAATTATTAGAGCTTCTTAGACTTTCTATCAAATTGTCAAAGGCTGTTGGTCCTCTTGTCTTAATTATGAGTATGATGTCTCGTATTGTGTCTTCGTTGTTGATGTTTTCGATCCAATCTCCCATCTTAGGGTAGTCCCAGTTGTAAACGTTATTTATGACTAGGTATATTAGTAGGTGTTTCATATCTACGTATCGTATGATTATGTTGCAGAATTCGTCAAGTCTTTCTTGGTGTTCAGTATCCATTGTAAAGGTTCGTATCTAAAAGTTTGAAAAAGACGACCGAGTTTGTAAAATTTGTGTTTTTATTTTTTTAAGGATTTTGTTTTTGGCAAATCAATAAGTGAACGCTTAAGTCGATTAATGTGTACGACTCTTGGGGAGTTTTTTATTTGAATTTTGACGTTTTCTTTTCCTGGAATTTCTAATACTTCGTATGGTCCTGAATATTGATTGTTGAGCTTTTTGATTTTTCCTCCTTCTAATAAAAATACTTTGTCTCCTACTTTGAATTCTTGAGGATTGATTTTTCTATCGTAATATTGTTTTGATTTTTCTTTAGCTGAAATTAAATTTTGTCTGGCTAATTCGCGAATTCCATGTAATCTTGTTACTAGATTTTTTGTATAGTCATCATACGTTTGTAATTTTTCATGTTCTGGTGGGGGTTCACTGGAAGGTAATCGAGCTAGTTTTCCAAAAACTAATTCGTACGGGGTACATTTTGTTGCTTCATGAACACTGGTATTATAAGAAAATGTGGCTAATTCTAACCAATCATCCCATTCTGCGTTTTTCTCTGTGAATTGTTTTAAATATTCCGCTAAGACATGATGAGATCTTTCCAAAGATCCGTTTGATTGTGGGTGAAATGCCGTAGTTTTAAATTGCCTGATACGAAATCTTTTAGCGAATCTTCGTAATAAGTTACTCAAAAAATCTTTACCTTGATCAGTTAAAACTCCTCTTGGTGAGCCAAAAGTGCAAATAAATTTCTTTACAAATGCGTCTGCTATTGTGCTAGCTTGATGGTTGGGAAGGGCACAAGCTACACAAAATTTGGTAAAGTTATCTTGAATTGTTAAAATGTATTCATTTCCTTTTTCGGTCTTTGGTAATTTTCCTACGATATCCATTGATATTTTCTCGAATGCGGTTCCTGGGGTGTCAGTTATGACCATTGGATTTTTTGTTTTGACGCGTACCAATTTTTTAAGTTGACATTGTAAACAAAGTTGAATATATTTTTGTATGTCTATTTTCATGTTCTCCCAGAAAAAATGTTGTCGTATTCTATTGTATGTTTTTGTCATTCCTTTGTGACCACCTAATGCTGATGAATGAGCTTCTACTAAAATTTCATTTTTCTGTTCTTTTGTGGGATACCGTGTGATTCCTGAGCAAATAATTATCTTTGTATTTGATTCTGAAAATACGGATTTTAGTTGAGTTAAGATTTCTTCCCATGGTGTATTATTTACGTAACCAGTTTTAGCTATACTGATTGATTTTAAATTTAATTTGCTGGCTATATTATGCAAGGAAAAAATGGTTAACTTTATACTATTTAGTGTTTCTGCAAGATTTTCTTTTTCTTCTTCTTCGATAGGAAGGGCTATGTGATAATTTTTTCCTTTATGAATTTCTTTGGCAAGACCTTTCTGAAGGTTTGCAAACTTGGGTAATTGTTCACGCTTCAATAATAATTCTGATCCATTATCTCGGGGTTCTCCATTTGTTGTAGTAAAGTATGCATAGTTATCTTTTCTCATCGTAATTTTATCGCGGCAGTCTATTATATTTGGATGCTTAGTTGACGTTCCGACGGCTGGTTTATCCGGCGGTGGCTCTGGGGGCGGGCGATTTTGTGCTGAATCTCCGTCATGTGTTTCTTTATTGTCATTTGTTTCTGGTAAATCTTCATTAAAATCAGGATTAATTTCATCTAAATTAAACAAATTTTCATTGAAATTTTCAGCATTTAAATTTTCATTGTAATCTTCTAAAAAATTTTCTTCAGGGTCGCTTAATTTTTCATTTTCGCTTGATTCACTGGAACTGGAAAAATAATCTGGATTTTCTGCGTTGCTATCTTCTTCTTCTTCTTGAGTTTTCAATTTCTTCTTTTTCTTACAGGATTTCTTTTTCTTCTTTATATTTTCATCATAATCTGGATCAGAGTCTGAGTTGTCTGATATATAATCGGGATTAACGTCCGTTTTTAATTCATTGTACTTTTTTGATTTAGTAATAATTTCTTTTCTTGGTCTTCCTCTCTTTTTTGCTGCAAGAGTAGGGATAAAGTTTTTTGTTTTTAGTGTAGCCTTGCGTGGTCTACCTCGTTTTTTCTTAATAATGATTTCTTCTTGAGAGTCCTTTTCGTAATTATCTTCGCTATTATCTTCTATAAAGGTTTCTTGAATATTTTCTTGCCTATTAACTGGATTTTTAGTTTCTTCAGTTTGATTTCTTGATTTTCGTCTTGTTACCATCGCGTGGCATTTTGATTCTGTTATTTCATTTAGATTTGAGAGATCCATTTGATTTAGTAATACATAAATTCTTTTTTTAACTTGATTAAATAATTCTTCAGTAAGAATATCGTTTTCTTTATTTATTTTCATATTAGAATTTGAACTTGAACTTGGATTGAAACTCGACTGTGAGTTTAAACATGAATCAGTAAAATTAGATTTTGATTCTTTATTAGTACTCGATTTTGAACTTGATTGTGAGTCTCTGTTAGAACTCGATTTTGAATTTGATTTTGAGCGCGTAGAGTATGTTTCTTGATTAACTTTCATTATTTTAGTATCTTTTTCATTTATCTTAGTATCTTCTTCTTTTATTTTAGTATCTTCTTCTTGTATTTGAGTATCTTTTTCTTTCATTTTAGTATCTTCTTTTATTTTAATATTTTCTTCTTTTATTTGAGTAATTTTTTCATTTATTTTAATATCTTCCTCTTTTACTTGAGTAACTTTTTCTTTTAATTTAATATCTTCTTCTTCTATTTCGTCATTAACATCTGTGGGGTTTCTTGATAACGCGTCTGCATTTACATTCATTTTTCCTGCTTTATAAACAACTTGAAAGTCATATTCAGCTAATTTTAATTTCCATCTTGTTACTCTAGAACAAGGATCCTTGCAATTTTGAAACCAAACTAATGGTTTGTGATCGGTTACTAGCGTAAATTTGTGTCCGTATAGATAGGGGCGGAAATGTGTTACACAAAATATAATTGCTAGGGCTTCTTTTTGATAAGTGTCATACTTTCTTTCATTATCATTTAAACTTCGAGAGGCGTAAGCAATGGGTTTATCTTTGCCAATTTTTCCTTGTGATAAAATTCCACCAACGGCAAATCCTGATGCATCTGTCGTTAGTACAAAAGGTTGCGAGAAATCTGGTCTTTGTAATAAAGGCGCGTTACATAATTTTTCTTTTAATGTGTTAAATGCAGTTTGCTGGGATTCTGTCCATACAAATGGTGTGTCTTTTTTCAATAATTTATTTAGAGGTGCGGCGATTTTTGAAAATCCGTCGACGAATTTTCTATAATATCCTGCTAATCCTATGAATTCTTTGATATTTTTTGGTTTTTTAGGAACTGGAAATTTTTTGACGGCTTCTACTTTTTTAGGGTCTGGTCTCACTCCATTTTTATCGATAATATGTCCTAGGTATTTTACTTCAGGACGCAAAAATTCGCATTTGTCAGGTTGTAATTTAAGATTTGCGTTACGTAATCTATTTATTAATTCTGTGAATTTTTTATCATGTTCTTCTAATGTATCCGCATAAATAACTATATCATCTAGGTAGACGAAAAGTTCAGTGCCTTGAAGGCCAGTCAATACTAAGTCCATAAGGCGTTGAAAGGTGGCAGGGGCGTTTTTCAAACCAAACGGCATGCGGTCGAATTCATAGTGTCCGAAGGGAGTTGAAAAGGCTGTTTTGTGTGAATCTCGAGGGTCCATTTTTATCTGATGGAATCCCCATGCTAAGTCAAATACCGAAAAGTATTGGGCTTTCCCTAATTGATCTAAAATTTCTGTAATATTTGGAAGTGGATATGAATCACTGATAGTTTTTTCGTTCAATTTGCGATAATCTAAAACCATACGCCATTTTATGTTTCCGTGAGAGTCCGGTTTCTTAGGGACTGGAAATACTGGTGTATTATATGGAGATTGTGATGGCTTTATTATTTTTGTCTTAATTAATTCTTTGACTTGATCTTGGATTTCTTCTTTTTGGACATGGGGGAGTCTGTATGGTCGTGTAAAAACTGGTATTTCGTCCGTGGTTATAATGCTGTGTTTTAATACGTTTGTGCCTTCGAGTATTTCTCCTGGTATATGGAATCGGTCTGCGTTTTGTTTAATGAGTTTTTCTACATGTGCGTATTCTTCTTTATTTAAATGTTCCAGACGTAATAGTTCTTTTATAGACTTGACTCTATCTTCATTTGCAATATTAAAGGTTTTGTGAACATAATCTCCGTTTTTATTTGAATTCAGAAAACAGCTAAGGACTTGTTCGACTGTTTGGTATTTATTATTTTCATTTTGATTTTGTGTAATAAAAGCTTCGTTATCTTCAGGTGTCAATTCTTCAAAGTCGAGAATTTCTACAGTTGGAATTGCAAGTACTACTGGTTCTTCACGAGTATTAGCGATTTTTAAATATGCTTTACCGTTGTTATTTTTAACTATTGCGTTTCCGAAATATATACCACTATCTTTAGGCAACAATTCAGGAATGTATCCTATTTCCTTATCCTTGTTTTTAACTTGTATATAAAAATCAGAAATTGTTCTAGGCGGAATTGTGATTATTTCAGAGGAGTCAAAAGGGTACTGTTTTTCATTGATTTCTAGTTGCTTTTCTGCATAATTTATTTTTACATTATTTTTGCGAAAATATTCACTTCCTAAGACGCCGTCGTGCTCTACTGGTACTTCATTGGAAATTATATTAAAAATTGTTGGAAATTCTAGAATGTTTATTGTTATTTGACCGAGAGTGTATACTGGGTGTTCGTTAATTCCAGTAAGTTTCAGACAATTTTGTTTATTAATGTTTACGCATGATTCGACTGCTTTTTCTTTAATTAAATTGGGACCTGCACCTGTATCAATCATTAATCTTACAGGATTATTCAAACCGTTTGCTGATAGTGTTATGTGAGGTATAGTATCAGTGACGCTTAAGTTTACTTTTACAGTTTTTTGTTCCTCTATATTTTCAGAATTAGGATCGGATGCATTTAATTCTTTCTTTAGGCCTTCCTCTGAGCAACCGGTCTGGGAAGGGCATTGGAGTTTTCCGAATTTATTTGTTGAGGAGGATTTAATTGTTGCGGTTGTTGCTGTTGATATTGATTATTATGTTGTCTTTTACGGCAATCATTGATTACATGACCCGGTTCTTTGCAATAGTGACATATTATTTTATTAGGTTGAGGCTGGTAGTTATTCACGTGTTTCGGGTCGTTTCGAGAGTCATTTCTATTCCATTGTTGGCTAGGAGCCTGTTCTCTCCACGGGGGTCTTTCTTGGTTGTATTTATTCTGAGTTCCCCACGGCTCATATCGGGGTTTGTCATTTGACCAATTATTTTGTGCTTGAAATCGTTGATTTTGGGGATAATTAGGAAAAGATTGTCTTTGATTTGGAGAATTATTAAGAAATGATTGTCTTTGAAAATTACTTGGAGAAAATTGTCTTTGATTTTGGAAATTATTCGGAAAAAATTGTCTTTGATTATTGTTATTATTAAAGTAAGGTTTTGAATAATTATTAGGAAATTGTGTCTGAGAATTATTTGTTCGATTAAATTGAGTATTTTGAGGGTTTGATAATTGTCTTGCAAGAATACGACATACTGATGCTACATGACCTGTTTTTTCGCAAAATTGACATTGTGCATTTTCTCCTCTTGTAAAGTGTACTTTATTGGATTTAGAAGTTTCTCCTGAATAAGGAACAGGTCGCGATTCTTTTCTTATGTCTTTGTTAGTTGCTAATCTTTTTTCAATTTCAATTGCTTTAGTAGCAAGTTGCGAAAATGAATCTGCTGTTCCTATTCTCATTTCTAATTCTGGTCCAAGTCCTCTAATAAAATGATCCATCGCGTAATTTTCTAATTCAGTTTGAAAGGATTTTTCGGTTGTTCCTTTATTGTTCATTTTATGAGCGTCAATTATTCTATCAGTAATTTCTTTAATACGCGAAGCATAAGATATTACGTTTTCATTTTCCCACATATATATATTACCGAGTTCCCCTTGGAGTTGATATACTGTTTTAGTAGGAGCGTATACCGTTTTGAGTTTATTTACTAATTCTTCTATTGAATAAAATGTATGACCATAAATGCATTTTCTTGCTTCTCCCGAGATTTTAGAACGAAGTAGTTTCACTAGATTTGCTTCGGCTTCGGCGTTAGGGACCATTGATCTTGCTTCAAAACATGATTCTATGAAATGTGAAAAGGGGACGTTATTTGTTCCGTCGAACAAGGGAACGACTTCGAGCGCATCTCGAAGTGAGATTTGCTGATTGTTAGGGAGTTTACTCATACTGTCTTTTTTAATTTCAGAGTCTGAGTCTGATAAATTGAAATTGTCTCCGTTAGGGTTTGTTATTATTATTTCTGGTAAAATATGTTCAATTTTAATTTGCTTATCAACGTTTTTTATTTCGATATTTGAATTTATTTGTGCTGAGAAAAGTGTTGTTTGCTTTTCTTGTGATTTTTGCGAATCGGAAAAAGAGTTTGAAAATGAATTAACTGATTTTTCTATGGAAGTTTCTTGGTTTTCTACTGATTTTTCTGAATCTGCAACAGTGGAATTCGCTCTGAAGTTTATTCTGCTGTTTGTTAAAGTTTCATCTAGAAGGGTATCGTTTCCTAATGTTTCGTCGAAATTCGAGTTTGAAGCATAAATTACACTATTATCTTTTAGTCTTTGGACTATCGGTGAGTCTTGTTTTTCTAAAATTTCTTGATTAAAGTTTAGAGATTTTTTTGTTCGTATGGGAAGATTTTGGGTATTTTCTACTATTTCTGCTAACGCGGGGTCTTTTTGTGCTTGATATCTTGTAACGCGTTTTTCAAAGTTTGTGTTTAAACCTGGGACGGACATTTATAATTTTTCATTTCTTACTTTTTTGAATACTTTGACACTTTTTGGGTTAGATGTTCACACACGTTTTATAAATAATAAATATGGACACATACATATAAATATAATATGCAGATAAAAATCATTAACAGGTGAGAATCAGAGAAATAATATAGACAGGTTCAGAACACAGAGAAAGAAATAATATAGACAGGTTTATATCATAAAGAAATAAATATCATAGACAAGTAATAGAAGAAATTCGAAGTTTGAGTTCCAGTGCTTTTCTCTTATTGACAAGTTTTTTATATCTCAGTTTTTTAATAGAGTTCTTAATCATACGTAAAAGAGACAGAACAAATTTTGGCATAACTTTTTGAAATAGAAAGATAGGTGATTATCGAGCAAATTAGGTTCAGTCTTTCAACTTTTGATTGTCATGAAAGCTTCAGTCCTGACAAACAAAGAGTTAAATATAATTTGAAATTCGTTATCGTTTTGGATTTCTTTTTGAGATTCTACTTGTGAACTTGAAGTGTTTATTTTGTCAAAAAATTCTTTAATCTTTTTACCTCCTCTTGATTTGAATTTACGCTTTATGCTTTTGTTAATATTTGAATTCATTATAAAATTACATATTTGTAAGGACCTTAGGTGAATTTTGGAAAGAATGCCCTGCTACAAAGCATAGGCAGGATACTCTGCTACAAAGCACAAGCAGGATAGGTAGTTTTTG
>CAKNXH010026794.1:0-13010 GCA_932178445.1 Andricus quercusramuli | reverse complement strand
ATGAGGATTGTTCGTAGAATCGGTTATCAAATGAAAAGAGAGATACTGCGTCGAAACTCACTGGGATGTCTTCAGGTTGAAAGTGAATCTGTTGTACCTTTTTGACAAAATCAAAAGAGTTACGGACGTGTGTGATAGTTTTCTGTGAAAGGATCCAGATCGTTGGCGAGAAAGCGTGCTAGGTTGTAAGGCGGTTAGTTTATTGCGTTGACGATCGCGATCCGCCTGAGTGGAATGTTTTTTTGTGGATGTTTGAGAGTCCGCGAAGTTTTGGAGACATGGGATTAGTATGTATTAAATCCGATATTTTTTCGCTCTCAAAATTTGAGTCTATTAGAAGGGTTCTTGTTTTACTATTATTTTTGTGGGGTCTTTTTTATGTTTTTTATATGCATCGTGAGTTAGAAGGTCCGTGATTTTGTTGTTGTAGTATTCTTTATTCATTATTACTGTTGTGGGTCTTTTTCCTGGGGGTATTATGATGTCTTTTTTCTCATTGAGTCATTCAATTGCTGTTTTTTTTTTGTTTTGTTAGGTTCAACGAGGGAAGTCGGGCTTGGCATAAGATGTTGGTTGTCCTACGCCGTATGTAATCCGCTTTTCGGTTGTAAGGGTGTATATCAGGGCTCACCACTTTCAGCAGGTGCTGACTGCCACGACAAGTGTATGACTTCCACCTTTTTTTTCTGTCATTTTTTTCTTAGTTTTCCAGGAATTGAGCGAAGGGTTACGGTCACGGTGAATTACGCCTCGGCGTCCTTCACACCGGGCGGTCTGAATTTTGTTTGTACTCAAATTCAAAATATATTTTATTCCAGAGGGAGGTATAATGACTGTGAAGGACTAGGGACCAGTCGAACGACAAGATTTATAAGGGCCTGTTTGACCTAGTCCCGCGACTGCCAGTCGGCAGTCGTTGCAGTCACTGACTGCCTTCTGGAGAGCCCTGGTGTATATTGTGGATTCCAAATTACTGACATATTGGAGAAACCAGGAGGGCGGCGAGCCAACGTATGAAGGGACATGAGAGTAAAGTTAGGCTAAAACATTTCACGCAATCAGCACTGGCTACAGATCATATCGAAACAAAATATAGCATTTTATTTCACAAAACAAATATAGTATTTTTTCATGAAAACTTAGAGAAGAAATCGAAATTTCAGAACACCCTAATAATATCGAAAGGGACAATGGACATAAGACCAATCCGATTTGGCTCTTTGTTCTCCCGAGTTTAAAAAAAAAGACTCGATTGGCCAATCAAGTTCGACGCAGATATTTTTATCTGTGGAAACTTTAAAAACGTTTTTGAAAGTATGGATATAGTGTAGTATTATATTCACCAATGGAACTGATAATCACCGCCAAGATCAAAACCACAGTACAAATGATCCTCATTCTTTGCAACTAGAAGGAAAACTGATTTATACGTTAGTGAAGAATTGGGTTAACAGTGTACCAAATTAATTTTCTGGTGTTTCATAAGAGTGAATATAGCGCATCTTAATCGTAATCTCATATTTGGGAGTATGATAAGCGCCTTCATTTGCTTTTTTTAACACTGATCAGCGTATAAGAAGTTGTAAAAATCTGTGGATACATCTGAGATTTACAGATACGCAAAAAATTTGGTCCCCACGAAAATATTATAATCACGAAAATAAGAGTTTCTTCATATTTAAATAAGTAGAATTTATAATTTGATGAATTATTTAACTCGTTTCGCAAATTTTGGAAACAATATTGTGGAATTATGATTACTTATCATCTACTGCAAGCTAAATTATTTTCTTCTTCAAGTGTATACTTTTTTTAAACGTTAATAGTTTGTTTGAAAAATGTCATACATTCGGGTTGAAAATAAATTTGTCCATTCAAAATTTAACAGTTTTTCAGAAAATTCTTATTTACTGAAAATTCGTTTTTATTTTGGTTTAGAATTATAGCTTATTGAAATGAAGATTAAAGTGTTTCGTTTTTGTTTCGAAAATTCCCCATTTTCAGTAGAAAAGTCATGTACATTGTTGAAAATTCCTCCTTTCGACCAAAAAGAAGAATATCTAACTAAATACATAACGCTGCAACCAAATAGTTGACTGTTTATACATAAAAGATATATTCAGAAAAAATGGAACCTTTCAGCAAAAATATTAATTCTAAAAAAAAATAAATAACAAACTAGTTCTACTTTTAATGAAGCGGTGGAATTTGGAACCAAAAAAGGTGAATTTTACATCGAAAACTGTTAAATTAAACCAAAAAGATAAGTTTCAGAACAAGAAAATTAATTTTCATTCACAAAAATGAATTTCCAACAAAAAAGGTGAATTTCTTAGACAATTTCTAAGAAGTTTTCTTCATTTTATAGGATTTTAGAAAATTTTTGGGAAAATTTGTGTGCTCGAAATATTTAGGACTTTTTGAAGTTTGGAAGGAATTTAAAAATATTTTATAAATTTCACGGAGATTCTAAATATTTCTAATGATTCAATATTTTGAAAATTCTCTGATATTTCTCAGAATTAATCGACTTATTCCTAAAAATGTCTGGAAATCTACCGGATATGTTTTCAATGATTTGGCAACTCTTTCGTAATGTTTTAAAACTTTGTTGAATATTCTCTTCAAATTAATTGTTAAAGGAAAAGAATCACTTCGAATATTCCAAGGAATCTTGAGAATTTTTTTATTATTTTGAAAATATTAAAAAGTTTGAAAAACCATCCACAATGTATTTCGAAATCTTCAAAAATCTAAATTTCATAAAAACAAATTTGAAATCTTTTCTATTTTCAAATTATTCAAACATTATTCAAAATGTGCCAGATTCTTTTTTGACAAATCTCTAAATTTCTACATTTTTGGAAACTCTATTAAAATTATTTTTGATGCAGTATTATTTTTGCATCTTTTCGAAACTAAACTAGTTATCGTTACGTCATATTTCTAGGTATTTTTGTCGCTTCTATATCCAAAAATATATAATTGACTTTTTTGTATTGGTATTCATGCTTACCACACAGTTATTTTTAGTCACTCTTTCTCAAAACACAACATTTGTGCTTATTTAATGGCGCTGCTTTTGCTGGTGTTCCTCGTGGCAGGCCACCTTCTGCTTCCAGGTGCATGACTCCGCCAACCAGGCTTCCTTCTTCTGACGGATCTGGATATGAACTTGACCAACTTCAGTTTATTCTCCTTACTTCCGTTAAAAATCCGAACCTGGTATTCCAACTTCGGAAATACACTTTTCCTGCAGATAAACATATTTTATTACTTGAAGGACATAATCAATATGTGCTAATACCAACGCAAGAACACGTTGTATTATCAACATTGTCTGGTGACGTCTTTGCAATATTGGAGAGAACTAACTATCTTGCTGGAATATATGCCCACATTACGTCCGCTAGAAGCAGAAAACGGGTAAAAATGAACATGCAAAGCGGAACGATTACCCCATTGACCAGAGATGAAAGGAGGGAAGCTCCAGTAGGCCGCCTTCGCCCAATCTCTTCTAATCTTAGAGTACAGAATGTAAACCACAATCATGCAGGTCATTCACTGAACTGAAAAAATGTGAAATAAAACAAAAAAGGTTGGTGATCCGGAGTGACCTTAAGATATTACGTGTAACTTGTCATTACAAATAATAATACAAATTCAATGTATCGTGGTTTCACGTATTTTTCGAAAGAAGGAGATCACGTTTATTTTCCCAGAAAAATATGTTTTGGAGACAATTATTATTGGCTTCAACAATAAAAGTAAGGATCCATATGCATGAGTTCAACCTCAAAAATGTAATGGAAAGTGGATCCGTATTATGGGATGTATATAAGCATCTGATTTGTCTTCTCCCAATCTAATGAATTCATTGAACTTGGATTCAACTCCGAAAACAGTTGTTATTCCAAATTTATTCAATAGGCTTTTGAAATTTTGTGAAATTGACGCTGTGAAAGGGATGGAGATGATCTCGTGTTTAACATCAAAAATTCAATCAACATTTGGGGTGTTATTAGAAGGTTAGTTTTTCTTTGCATCTATCTCAGAAAGTCTTTTGTGTATACGTGATTGTAGAAACTCGTTGAAATAATGTTTATACCATAAGTATCCCTCAACAATCTATAGGTCATATAAGTGGAAAGTATTATCAGATAGCAGAATAGTGGCATCGACAAGATTTTTAATAATTCCTATTTTGTGCTGAATACAAAGTAAAAACTAGGCATTCATTTTTATCTGGGATCCTTTTTCAGGCGTTCTAATATGATCTCACAAATAGTCTTATTTGAGTACCAGTTTCTGTCTTGCTTACTTTGCTAACTTCAGATTGTTAAATGATCCGAGATAGCGAACTAAATTGATTCAGAGGGTGCATTGTTTTGATTGTTCCAAATTTCACTCTTACAGAAAACAAAAAATAGATAAAATTAACAATTCGAAGAAATTAGTGTTGAACCATCAATCAGACGTCGCGAACTTCAGCCCTATGGGTTACGTTGGTTTCTAAGCTTGACAGATTAGAATTTGTTTTATCAGATTTAGTTATTGACAGATGATCCTCATTTTGAGCCTATTTCAATCCACAAATCGACCTTATTTTATTAGATTGGCGGATCAAACTGAAGTGGGATTCTTTTATTGCGTGAACTGTTTTAATACCGAATTAAGTTCTAAATCGAATCCTAGTTTTTACAGTGTAGGATGGTTGGATAAAAATTAGGAAGTTCCCCGAAATGAGTTGCTTTCCCAAAACAATTTTTTGTGACATTCAAATCAGGATCTTGCATAAGAATCTCAGGAAGAATGGCGGAGATAGGTGACCTCATGAAAGTGCCAAACATCTGCCTATAAAATTATTTATCAAATTTAAAATAAGTGGAATTCATTAAGAAGATGATACCTTTTTTAAAATTATTTAACGGAATTGGTGTATTATTACTTATCTGATGCCGCCTATTCTCGATGACTTTAATAATAAGATCAGAAGGAATGTTAGTGTAATGTGATAAGACTTCCGAAAAAGCCATGATATGGTCATCAGGAATTTTAGTTTTGTTGATGTAATCTGTGAAAATAAGTAAATTTTCAACAGAATATTATAGGTTAGTAAGGAGTCAGAGATTATCCTGTTCAATATTCTGGCTAAAAGATATGAGCGTGTATTAATAGAGGAAATTATTGGTCTGAGAGGGTAATGTTGATGATTTCAAGTGACTTCAGGTGAACGTGACTCAATGTGAATTCAAATGATATCAGATATTCCAGAAGATTTCAAGATACTTCAATTGAATTCAAGTGACTCCAAGTGATTTTAAGTGATTCCAAGTGAATTCAGATATTTCAATCGTGTGCCAAAATACGAATCTTGGCGACGCTTCGTGAACATTGCAGTTCACTTTTTCAGGGCTGACCTGAAACTGAAGTTTCAGGTTATGATGTTCTTATATATATTCTCTACGATGCCTGTGATTGACCAGAGTGCCCCATAGTGGGGACTGGTCGAACTTGATTGGCCAATCAAGTCTTTTTAAAAAAGCTCGGGAGAAGGGAAAGCCAAATCGGATGGCCATTATATCCATTATCCCTATTAGTATTATCAGAGTCTTTTAATAGTCCGATTACTTTTCTATGTTTTCTTGAAAAAATATCGTACGTTTTTGCGATAATGGATTTTTCGTCAAATAAAATGCTAAATTATATTTCGATATGATACTCAGCTGGTGCAAATTGCGTAGAATGCTTTAGCTTGCCTTTACTCTCATGTCCCTGTACACGTTGGCTCACCGCACTCCTAATTTCTTCATTATAGGCTTCGCCACAAGAACAATGGATTTCATATACTCCCGGATCACTAAAAGGTGCCTTCTTATCTGTAGGGTTGTTAAGAAGTTTTGCTATTCTCCAGGGGGTTCAAATATAGTTTGGTTGTTGTGCTTCTTGAGAATTCTTTACATTTGTTCTGTAAAACCTTGAATGTAGGGAAGGATGGTGGTTCTTCTTCTCTCTCTTCCTTTATTAGGTTGTGTTGACTTTTTTTTTTAGTATATTCGCTTTGTGGCATATGGAAATCCACAATTTCTTTCTTATTTTCGATTGGCTGCGTGGACAGGCGGGGTGACCGTCACCTATCATTTGGAAGAGAAGGGGAGAATTGACCTGAAGCTAGGGTTTAGTTCTGGAGGGAAGTTCGAAGTGAAAGGGTGTCAACGTAACGGCGCTGAAATTCCGGTTTAAGCTTGGGTTAATTGAAGATTTTATTTTATATATTTTCCATAAATATGTTCGCTATCACAGGTGAGATAGGAGATCCCATCGTTGCCCCTAAGATCTGTTCGTAGAATTAATTATTGAGTGAGCGGAAGGTATTATTGAGACAGTGCTCTATCGCAAATTTGGTATGTTGCATTCTTTCTTCCAAGAGAAGGAAACTTGTTTTATGTAGATTTCATTCGGATTTAGATGTCACTCTACACTGCTTTAGAAAGCAAGAGATGTTAGTAGCTCCGCTACTACACTCAGCTTGGTCGTCAGCGCAAGAAGCTCACCAACTTACTACGTAGCACGATTGATCGCCAAAGAACTGAATTTTTTCACAGGAAACTATCACACACGTCTGAAAGTCTTTTGACTTCATCAAAACGATACAACATATTTACATTCAACCCGGATGGAAAATTCAGGTCATGATTGTTTATTTGAATGTAGTTATCATATAATAAGCACAACAGTTAAAAATTGCCTCACTGAATACAGCTTCTATTTAGTTAATTATATCTTATCTCTGCAGCGATATCAATAAAAAATTAGGGCGATAAGAAACAAACGATAGAAACAAAAGGTTCTGTCTTTCTGTTTAACACTCGGGTGCGATCAAGATACAAAATAAATACTCTTAAAAACACCACAGTATTAATTCGATACACTGTTAACCAAAATCTTCATTATCGTCCTACAAGCGGAATGTATCAAATGGAAACTCTTGTTGATTGTTATTAGTAAGACAAAAACATTCTTTAAAAAAAATGTAATCTTCTGTTTCTTCTTGCAGGATTGAGTTCACAGTTTGATTGTTTGCCTAACGGTGCCCCTATTCCTGGTGCTTCCCGTGGCGAACCATCTTCTCCTGAGAGACAAAATTTTCCTGTCACTTCTATTTCTCCTGGTAGACCTCATTCTTTGTTCAGGTCTTCTTCTCCCGCCGAACCTTCTCAACGTGCAAGATCCCAGTCTCCTACTGGCAGTTATATAGCTCCACCTACCAGGCTTTCCTCTTCTGATGGAAATGGATTTGAACTTGACCAACTTGAATTTATTCGGCTTATTTCCCTTAGAAATCCCAGCCGGGTTTTTGAACTTCGAAGCTACACTTTTCCTATGAATAAACGAATTAAAGTGCTTAGAAGACCTAGTGTCTATTCGCCCGTGCTACTCGAAGGACGAATTGTATTATCAACATATGGGGTAAAATTTCCCAAGTGTCCCCGCCTAAAATTTTGTTGTCGCCTATCTTATTCAAACTCCGCCAGATTGTAGTGCTACTGGGCCTCTTTGAATTCTGTAACGGGGGCGCACCTAGTATAACGGGTTGTCAAGATACAGGGGTCCGAATTTTCGCCGATTCACCCCGACTGCTAACATTCAATTGTACATAACTCCTGTTACATTTATCCAATTTAACTTTTTTATGCGGGTTTTAGAAAGGTATTTTAACAAGGTTTACAGCAAAAATAACCAATGAACAATAAAGAAATTATTTTACCTTGATTTTTCATTTTAAAAAACATTTTTGTGATTTTCTCCCAATGCGGCATTTTTGATATTTTTTTAGTTAGGCTAGAAGAAAAGCTTGACTTTTTCTCTTGAAAAACACCCCAGAACGAAAATGGGATGGAAAGTATTGGTTGAGTTGTAGAAAGTTATAAGAGCGCGGGTGCCCCGTGCCAACGAGCCACGGCGCTACAAGGCATGCTGTAGTGACTCAATTGTTCTAATAATTGATAAGAATGATTTTTCAGTTGACACGTAACGAATATTTCATTTATCCTTACTTTAATGTAGCTGGAGAACGATTTACATATTTTCTTAATTAAAATTTTCAAAAAGTTCCATTGTAGGAAAACGATAGTTAATAATAAAATTATAAACGATTTTGGTGGATGGTTCTGCTTATCTGTTACATTTCGAGATGGTTTTTAATAAGTCGTCTTGCTTGCCACGTTCTGGTGAGTTTTTTTGGTGTTAATCTCTTTGCCTTTAACAATTTTTGACGTGAGTCTCCTTGCCTTTCACATTTCGGGGTGCTTCTTTTATGTGAGTCCCCTTGCGTCTCACGTTTTGGAGTGCTTTTTTTATGTGAGTCCCCTTGCCTCTCACTGTGTTACTTAAAAAGTGATTTTTTATTCAGCTTAACGTTCACTTTGCTCTTCTCTTCGCGATCTCTTTGCGATTTTTCTCTTCGGGAAAATGTCATACTCTGGAGATGACGTATACTTCTTCAAAATTAGAGTCGATTCTGAAGAGGGTACAAAGTAATGGTATTTTTGTGTGCCCGGCACATTCTTCGCAAAGTCGAATCGAGTTTTAAGGTTTTCAGCAGTGGCGGCATGATTTTCTTTAGAAATGAAAAATATTACCGTTTCAGGCAAGTTTTTTTTATCCCATTGATATAGAGCATCAGCAGTCAAAATCAGATTCTGAGACGGCGCCTGGAGACTTGCACGTGCGGCGAGTCTTTCCAAATTGCCCCCAATTCCATCACATGGTCCTTTTCCATGTGCAGTCGCGTGAAAGTGCCATTCCGTCTGAATACCGAAGTCTGCTTCATGATACAGCAGATTTGCAAAATTGTACTTATTCTTAAAATGTTGTGCTGCACCATCGGTAAAGTGAATAATTTTTTTTTGTTCGAAATTTTCTTTTGGGTAATTGGTTATAACTTTCTGAAATTCGTAAACAGATATTGTGTCGTGATTTAGGTTGTCGTATAAAAGAGCTCGTTGGCGCGGGGCACACGCGCTCTTATGACCTTCTACAATTCAACCAATACTTTCCATCCCATTTTCGTTCAGGGGTGTTTTTCAAGAGAAAAAATGAAGCTTTTTTTCTAGCCTAACTAAAAAAATATCAAAAATGCCGCATTGGGAGAAAATCACAAAAAATTTTTTTAAAATGAAAAATCAAGGTGAAATAATTTTTCTATTGTTCATTGGTTATTTTTGCTGTAAACCTTCTTAAAATACCTTTCTAAAACTCGCATAAAAAAGTTAAATTGGATAACTGTAACAGGAGTTATGTACAATTGAACGTTAGCAGTCGGGGTGAATCGGCGAAAATTCGGACCCCTGTATCTTGACAACCCGTCATACTAGGTGCGCCCCCTTTACAGAATTTAAAGAGGTCCACTAGCACTACAATCTGGCGGAGTTTGAATAAGATAGGCGACAACAAAATTTTAGGCGGGGACACTTGGGAAATTTTACCCCATATGATGGTGACGTCTTTGCAATAATGACAAGTGATAATACACTTGCTGGAATATATGAATATAATCATCATATAGAACGTATGAGACGGGCAAAAATGAACATAGGAAGCAGCACGAGTACCTCACTGACCCCAGATGAAATTGAGGCGATTCCAGTAGGCCCCACTCGCCGCGTCACACACGATTATAGAGTAGTGCATTTAAACCACAATGATGGGCGAGTTACTTTCCAAACTAAGCTAGTTATCGTTATGTCATATATATATAGGGAATTTTGTCGCTTCTGTATCCAAAAAATATATACTGGACCAACTCCAGTTTATGCTCCTTACTTCTGTTAAAAAGGCGAATAGGGAATTCGAACTTCGAAAATACGCTTTTCCAGCAGATAAACAAATTTTATTACTCGATGGAGTGAATCAGTATGGTCCTATTCCAACGCGAGAACACACTGTATTATCAAAATATGCTGGTGACGCACTATGAGGTTCATGATGCAAAACTAATCGTAGGTGGCAGCACCGAGCCGAGTACTAGACCCTCTGTCGATGAGAGACTGAAAAAATATGGTGCTAGGTGTAAGGTTGCTTATAATTAAATATATGAGCGTAAATAACCCTTAAATATATGTTTGGTGCTTATATACGAAGGTAATTTATAATTTTTGGAATTTATACATACAATGGGATATATGGTGAACTATAGGAAACCTAACCCGACTTTGTACGTGACAGTTAGAAAAGAATTTACCAACCTTTTACGAATGCTATATCATGAGTATTAGGGTGACCAGAAAAAAACACTTTTGGTTTTCTCAGGAGTGAAGGGCAAATAATGGTAGTTTATGCAATTGTAGAAGCCAGATTTTTTATTTTTTATTTTAAACAATATTTAGAGGTGGCCCATCGTCTTTGAAAGTTATCATTGCAAAAGCTGACAATTTCGGTAAGTGAAGAATCGATCGTAAAAGTGTTTATGGTGTCAAGACCCACTGTGAAGGACCTTTATGGCTGAGCTGATGAGCGCTCCGCCCCGAAAATTAAACAGCTTAAGTCGTAGACCTGTCAAATTTAAAAAATCTACTCAAATTTGTTTTCATCATTGCACGCTTATTTATAATTTTCCTAATCTGCTTTTTCAGAAAATGTGATCTTGAAACTTCCAAGAAAATATTCTTAAAATATCAATATAAGATATCTATTATAAGAGCCGTTATTAGTCTTTGAGTACAGTAGAAAACAGTGAAACTGGCACTTTTCAAGCAACCATAATTAATGCTTTTTATGAATTTTTAATTAAAAGAATGTTTTTACGTGGATTAGGAGAACCTCAGGAACAACATATTGAAAGTTCAAATTAAAAAGTGGATAACTTCGTGGTTAAAATCTTGAATGAAAAAAAAGTTGAGTTTACCCATGTTAATTACATAAGAACTTCAAAGGCGATGGGCCACCTCTAAATATTGTTTAAAATAAAAAATAAAAAAATCTGGCCTCTACAATCGCATAAACTACCGTTATTTGCCCTTCACTCCTAAGAAAATCAAAAGTGTTTTTTTTCTGGTCACCCTAATGAGTATTGGTGAAAAAAGTTTAAAAAATTTATTTTGCTATGTGTACGAGGGATGAATGGAACTTTCTACTTATGAACAAAATTTATTTTGTGCTGCCACCTAGGATTAGTTTTGCATAATGAACCTCATAGGTCAATTTGCATTTTTCTGGTTTAAAATGTAAAATAACGAGAAATAATAGAAGTAACTCAACAAATTTAAAAAAAAAGTTCATGTTATGTGGATTGAATCAAAATATTCAAGAATGCGTACATTGCTCATTGCAGGGGTTGAAGTAAGGGGTGAAGTTGAGCCTGAAGTTGAAGTTGAGGTGAAGTTATTTTAACTTAATCCATGACTTTTTGCTTTTCTCTTTGCTGAATCTCGAAGGGAAATCATGATATGGATATTATTTTTTTCTCATTTCTGTAGTGAATGTAATGCAGGTTAAGGCAACAATTATTGGGATACCATCAACTTCTAAATTCGGGGTTCAAACAAAGGGTAAGTGGCTAAAAATCAGAAAATTCGCTGAAATACATTGTGAAGGGTTTTCGTGAGTATTAGAAACGATTCTAATAATAATTATCATAATAAACATAATTATTTTACCAAGAGAAATGCATTTTCAGACAGAGGACTGAACCTGAAGATTGCAGTAATGCAGATTGATGGAAGAATCATTGTTAAAATAAGAAAGAGTGCTGTGTCAAAGCAAAATTATCATTAAAAAATTTCAATGAACATTACTTCATTAACAATAGAAAATTACTAGTTATAAAACATTATTTTCCAAATAACACTTTTATAATAATAAGGTCTTCAAAACGCCTTCTTCGAATATACCCTAGAGTGGGGGAAACGAGGAACCATCCACATAGTAGAGAATAATTGCAGAAATGGTTTTCGAAATGATATTCAACCCCCACGAAACCATTTGCAATTCTATTCTGCGATATTTCGCATTTTCAGATTCTCGCAGTCCACTTCCACCCCTAGAACGAACAATGATTGCGAGAGATTATCCATACAGTTGAGGATTTCGAAGAAAGATTTATTTGAATCGTTTTTACCACCCACGAAAACCATTTACAATGTTTTTCAGCGAATCTTCTGACTTTTAGCCACTAACCCCTTATTTCAACCCCTACTTTAGTGTTTGATGGTATCCTGATAATTTTTTCCTTAATCTGCATAACATTTACTACAATTTAAGAAAAAATTTGTATCGATATGATGATTTCCCTTTGAGATTCAGTCAAAAGAAAAGCAAAAGGTTATCCATTTTTCAATCATGCTCAACTTTAACCTTTACTTCAACCCCTACAGTAAGCACTGTAGTCACTCTTACATATTTTCATTCAACCTACGTATCATGAACTTTATTATTTTTTTAATGTATTAAGTTATCTGTATTTTTTCTCGTTATATCAGATTTTAAACAAAAAAAATGTAATTTGACCTATCCAGTTTACGACAATTCTGGACGTTTTGAGACCAGCAGAGTAAAAGAAAAATAGTTTTTACGAATATGTCTGCCTGAAGGACTGTCTGTCCGCATGTTGTTTGACAGTATAAATAAAAAAAAATTGATTTACATTTTTGAAATTATACATTTTTTAGGGTAAATGAGAATGAAGAATGATACGAAATAAGAAACAAATATTAAAGTGAGGTATTTGAAATTTGAAGCTTTTTCGGGTTTCAATCGTGTGCAAAACTATGAATCTTTCCGGTGTTTCGTGAACACTGCAGTTCACTTCTTGAGTTTTGACCTGAAACTAAACTTTGAGGTTATGATGTTCTCATATATATTCCCTAAGATGCCTGTGATTGGCCAGAGCACCCCATAGTGGGGACTGGACGAGCTTGGTTGGCCAATCGAGTCTCTCTTAAAAAGCTCGGGAGAACGGAAAGCCAAATTGGATGGGTATTATATCCATTGTCGCTATCAATGTTATCAGT
>CAKNXH010026772.1:0-11531 GCA_932178445.1 Andricus quercusramuli | reverse complement strand
ACTCTCTCGGTCCTCTGCTAAGAGGATCTGGGAATTTCTCCTTCTATTTTCTCAGTCTTTTTACTCTCTCGATCCTCTGCTAAGAGGATCTGGGAATTTCTCCTTCTATTTTCTCAGTCTTTTCACTCTCTCGGTCCTCTGCTAAGAGGATCTGGGAATTTTTCTATCTCATTTCTCGGTCCTCTAGTTTGATGAGAGAAACTGGCGCACCGAAATCGAACCGTACACCTCGCGAGGAAACAATATATAATATGCATCGGAGGTTAACTGCTAAATTATGAAAATTTCAAGAAAAATTAAAAAATGAAAGTTTACCCACTGGAGGATATTTTCATATCCGCTTTTGATGAAGAAACAAGTAGACATCACTTTTCGTTGCGAACATTTACCGGAAAAAATGCTTATTAAAAAATGCGTCAGACAAATAGTTTACGATTATATTGAATCAAAAAAGCCGAAAAATATTCCAAAAGAAAATAAGAAAAGTGCTAAACAGTTAAATAAAATGCAATTCTTTGTCAAAAGTTCCTTAAGTGACACAAAAGAATTGCGGTCTGCTAAACTTTATATTATTTCTATAATGATAGGACATGTTTGTGCAGAATACGTGAATTCAAATTTTTCAGTTCTACCGAAAATATCGAGTCATGATAGTGTTCCAAATTCTTATTTTGAACTGAATTTATCTAATCTTTGTAATGATAATATCAGAGTTGAAAATGAAACGAGTAAAATCTCGAAAGATAGAATCGATACGATTGATATTGACAACAAATCTAAATGAAGAAAATTGGTTGCATTCACAAATGAACATTATTTTTATGTTGATACTGTTCCGTTTTATAATTTAAAACAATATTTCTTTCCGGTTTATGCCGATTCTGTGATTTTAAGTACTTCAAAAAAATTGGTTCAACAAAACCATGCGTTCGTAAAATAAGTTTACTGATGATTGTCTTTATGAATTATTTTGATTGAACTCCATTTACCAACAATGTTGTCAATACTTTTATAATGCTATTTATTGATCTTATTGTGTACTTCAATTTCTTTTTGAACAGATATCAATAAATGCTATTATAAATGATTGACAACATTAACAAGTACAATATTTCAAATTCAAATATCCCGCCGGCACGGCCGCTTGCCATTTTAGTTCCCCCTGTTCTCACATGAGCGCACATGTCGCTCCATAGCGGCCATATTGGAAACATTTGTTTCCATTCTTTAGAATGCAACTTCACCCCGGTTATTTGTCTGTTATTGCCTAAGGGTACCTTTTCACGGAGCTCAAATTTGTATTTTTCATTGAATTAATATTTCACATAGGGTTCGCATCTAGGTTCTCGTCCAATCACATTTGCCATAAACCAACAAGGTAACTAGAAATGAATCCTATGTAAGATATTAATTCCATGATTAATTCAGAATCCATGGTCCGTGAAAAGGTACCCTAAGGGAGTTTCCTCGATCTCATCTTCATCCAAATCAGCAACCGCGCCGCTGTCCATGTTTATTTTCAATCTTTTATAAAGAAAATATCTGTTTGTGTATATTCTGCGAAGAAGTTTATTATTTTGTTCCAATATTGCCGAGACATCACCATTGGACGTACATAATACCATTTGTTCATCAATTGGAATGGGCGCCCAGCCTTTCTTTCCTATATTCAATAGAAGGGGTTGGTCAGGAGGAAAAGCGTATTTTAGAATTTCAAACAGCCGATGCGGATTCAAGTAAAGAATAAGCCGAATGTGTCCAAAACTGCCAGTAGTAGGAATTTTGACAGAAGGAGACCTGGAACTGGCAGGAGGAGACTTGGACCTTACATAAAGAGAAGTCCCTGCAGGAGAGAGAGACCTGACAGGAAGAAGAGACCTGACAGGAAGAAGAGACCTGCCGAGAGAAGGATGTCTGTCAAAAGGAGACCCATACATGGCAGGACGCGACTTGGACCTTTCACGAACAGGAGATTTGGCAGGAGAGAGGCCTGGCAGGAAAAAGAGACCTGTCGGGGGAATAGTGTCTCTCGGAAGAAGATGGCACGCTACGAAGAATGCCAGGAATAGGAGCGCCATTAGGTAAACAGTCGAATTGTGAACTTAATTCTGCAACAAGAATTACGATATCACATTTTGTTTTCAGTGAATAATTTATGAAAATATAATGTTAGTGATGGTAAAAATGACATACTTCAGACCAAAAAGAATTCATTTGTTGGATCCTTTATTCCAATTTATCGACGTTTGGAAGACACATAGTTTTCCTCGTCAGGATAAAGTTATTGAAAAGAGAAATTTATAATCTTCATCATCAAGTATGAAACAGTTCCAAATTCTCCTTTTCCCATTTTTCTACGAAAGAATGGTGCCAAAAATTAATATAAAATTTTTTTTATATAGATTTCTCTTTACACACATATTTTAGATATGTAGACTATACCTTTATCACTTTACAGGAAGATAAGCTACTTTGTTATAAATCAATTCAATTCTTATCATCCTAGGCTTAAATTTACACATGAAAGTCAAAGCAATAATTCCATTCCTTTTTTAAATGTTAAAGTTATAAAACCTGACTCAGGTGATATAATCACAAATTGGTATCATACAGATTATTATTCTGGTAGATACTCAAATTTTTTCTCTAACCATCCAATACAATACAAAGTTTCTATACTTAAAAATCTTATCGATACAGCTCTTAAATTATTACATGAATCATTCCACAAGTCAAATATTCAGGCTCTCTAGTGTCCCGGAAATTCTTGAAAACCTGGAAAGTCCTGGAATTTTCCTCATGGTTCTGGAATTTTTGTTATTTTAAAGAAAAAAATAGTTTTTTAAACTTTTTCTCTGCTGAAGGAAAAAAGATTTGACCTTTTTAACAAGAGACAGTTTATTTTATCACGGTGAAAATCACGAAACCATAATCAAAATGGCATTCGAATATTAATGGTTAGAGCAAGTAAAAAATTTGGTTAAAGGTTAAAAATGTAACTATTTTATTAAAAATTCGTTTTTTTTTCTTGTAAATTCATCTCTTTTTTATTAGAAAATTTATTCTCTTTATTGAAAATTCAATTACTTGGTTGGAATCTAAAAAAACTTTAATGAAAAATCATCTTATTGGCGGAAAATTGAACTATTTTGTCAAAAATGATTTTTTTTGCATTAAAATTTCTTTTTTCTTGTTGAAAATTCAACTATTCTAGTTTTGATTGGAAATTCATATTTTTTTCTGTAAATTTATCTTTTTATTGGTAATTCGTTTTTCATAAAGACAGGAATTTGTCATGAAACATTTATCTATAAGAAAGCAATGAATCAAAATTTCATGTAGACAAAACAGAATGTAATACAAAGACCTTCATGTCAAATTTCACCTGTATACTTGCACCTTTTGCTCATTATATAAATAAAAACAGGCATTTTTATTTGAGTGGTTATCTAGAAGGAAGCAATAATCATCCTTGTTTTCTCACAACTATTTATATATATTGTGAAAAGAGAATCGCAAATTGCATTTTTTATTCAAATTCAAAATTCCCGCCAAGACAGATACAGCTTTTATCGACAGAGCATTTTTGTAGTTTGATCCAGTACGGTCGAGCTATCAGCGCCATCAGCTGTCAGTCACCTTCATTCACACTTCACGTCGTTCCTACACTATTTCCCAAGAAACCCGTTCCGGTATCTAGAACATTTTCAAAGTGCATTTTTGAAGATTCAAAACCGAATAATCGTAGGTTATTGGTAAGTTTTCAGTGCTTCACAGATTTCGCCATTTTTTTGCATACCGCTCCAACAGCCTTAATCTGCTATCACTTTATACTTCTCATTCGAAACACTTGATTCTTCCAAATTGTAAGCTGCATATTCTACTCAATTGAACATAACCTGAAATAATCTGCAGATCGATATTAATTATTAAAATTATAAAATTCATCTCTCTGGTCTAAAATTGCAATGTTTTGTTAACAAAAATTTCACTTTTTGTCCGCTTTTCACTCAGATCAAAGAGAAAATCAAATTAAATTAAATTTAGCAAACTTCGCGGTTGATACAACTGGTGATTATTCATAACTATGTTTTCCAATAATAATGCTAGAAAGTTCTTTTTTGTGGATATATTTTTCTGAAATGAAACAGCTATTCGAAACGTCCTTCAAATTTGCTATATGGATCATATTAAATGCAAATTTTCCTTGGCTCTCTTAGCAGGAATTTTATTGCATTCCTTATTCAAATTTAAAATTCCCGCCGAAACAGATGAGACTTTTATCGACAGTGCATTTTTGTAGCACGATCTCTAGATTGCTAGGAGAATATCATTGGCTGAACTGTCTAGTGAGTACAGTACACTCCTGGTAACTGCCAGTCTGACGGGACTGTAGGGGAGTATAATTCCAAGAATTCGGCACTTATTGAGTACACCCACTCTGCTCCGTCTTATAACCACGCGTGCTGGAGCTCGCACTTTGGGACATGCGCATTTCGGTGAACGATGGCTTTTTTTACAAATTAGAAATCTTTGCTAAAAAATATTGTTTTATATAATAATTTTCTTGGTTTGATGAACGAGTTTGTAGGAAAAAAGTTCTGCTAACAAAGATAGAGAAAATATTCCTTCAGTTTTTCCAATCTAGATATTTAGACAGGTAATTTATTATCATATACGATAATCAAAAAACATATGTTTACTTTAGACACAAATTACCTGCGTTTCTCAAGGTAAAATAAATATGCGCATTACAGAGCTTAACTTCCGCACAGTACATAAGGTGATTCTAATAAAGTTTTTTTTATTACTTCCGCTGCTCTCAAAATTCTGCGTTCATCTGTTTTTTCGTCATTCTGAAACAATGAGGACTACTTATGCTCTGGTCTTAACCTTTGACGTTATTCTGAATTGTATTGGTAAGTAATGACTAAATTAATACCATTTTTGTATTTTTTTCATAGTACACATATGAAACTCTTTGATAATAAACAATCATTTATTATTATTGATATCATTTCTTTGATGCTTAAGTATAATAAGGAGACAGAATTTTTAGGTCTTACCTCAATCCGTGTGTTATATGGGTTTCAATGAGAACATTATACCTAATTCAATGTTGCTTGCTCTTTGCCGAATTTTCAATTTTTAAAGCCGAAATATGAAATTTTTTCTTTTGAAACTCGAAACTTTGAAAGTTTTCTACATTTTAGAGAACAAATCTTTTTCAGGGAGAAAAACCAAGAAAATGCGAGATTTGGTGGGCATTCAAATCAGTTTTCAAAATAAGCACCTTGTAAATTGCTCGTCACTTTTTCATTACAAAAGATCAAGTTTGAATTTTGAGTTCTGCCCAATAAAAAAAATATAACTGCTATAGCAGGGGTCTTGAAATAATTGTCCTCCTATTGAGATTGGACCCTCACGGAAAAAATAATAGAAATACTATTATGATTCTGCCATGATTTTCTTATAATAAGGTTTTTATCATTTGTTCGCTATGATAGGAAATTTATTATAGAAAATTATTATGTAGAAAACCATCATAGGATTATCAGCAATGATGTAAAGTACACCAACATCTCTTAAGATTTCTTCGGATCTTAAGAAATCTCTCAAGATCCCATGACACCTTTGGAAATATTTTTAAATTCATTAAAGTCTTTGAAATCGGTTGAAGATTGTTAACATTCAGACGAATGGTAAACTTTCAATTCTCTATTTTTTACTATATTGGAAGAGGGATTAGTTTTAATTTGTAGCATTACTTTGCGTTATTTCATATAATATGCTTGTATGCACATAATCTTTTGTATTTTTTATAGCTCTGTTTTGTATTAGGTCCTAAAATATCTGTAATTTTTATGAAAATTCAGTAATGTCCTGTATTTACTGAACTACTCGGGAACATTTTAATGTGAACTTGAGACTGACATTTTTGACCTTATATCCAATTATAATAACACTATACTCACCGGTGACTTAAACACAAATCTTAATGCTACCAACAATTCAACTCATTATTTAAAATCGAATTGTTCTCTGCCGGATTATCTATAGTTCCCCATGATACCACCCACCACACTGATCATTCTAGTACATGGATTGACTTGATGATTGTTGACGATTTAGACAAGATGATTTTCTTCTACTCAAGACTCAATCTCATTCCTCTCAAACCATGATCTTATCAGCATCCAATACCAGTTCTCCTTTAACCCTTCTCTAGTGAAACTGCTTTGTCCATACGCAATCTTAAAAATATAAATGAAGCTTAATTTCTTGAGCGCGTCTCTACTTATGAGTGGAACCGAATTTTTACTGAAAAGGATATAAATATAAAGGTGATTTGTCTGCTGCATTTTCATCTTCGGCCTTTGATAATTTTGCGCCGCTCCTTAATTAGTTAGTTAGTTTAGTTATTTTTCATTCGGGCGGGAAGCCCATGAAGAGCTCCCCTGGCGCTCAAGCTATAAAGCCTATTGTGCCACATCCTTACTTATATACTCTCAGCAGTCGACCCCAGACTTCTTGACGAAGCCCCGTATGTTGACCACTGATCGCGATTCAATTTCCTCTCTTTCTATAAAATGGACCCCGAGGGTCTGTTGCCTGAGCCCAGCTAATGCCGGGCACTGGCATAATACATGCAGGGATATTTCTTCATCCTTGCCGCACCTCTTGCACTCTGTCGTGGGGCTATATCCCATTTTGTGCATATGATAGTTCATGTGATTGTGCCCTGTCAGGGTCCGTACCACTGTCCTTATGTCTTTCTTGGGTAAACCCAGGATTTCCCTGGCTCTGTCCATCCTATAGGTATACCCCGGGATGGATTTCGACTGACGGCAACCCTTGATTTGTTCCCGGTATTCCCTGTGTTTTTTTTGGATCCAGTTTTTAATGGCCATCCCGACACTGCAAGACGCTATTCCTAGTAACACGGCCGCATGTAGGAACCTAGGATTTAAGGCAGCAGAGTAGAGCCATGCAAGCATTTTAGGCCTTAGCCCCCACGTCAACCCAAAGGCTCTCCTGCACATCCAAAAAGTCATGACAAATTTCCTGCATTGGGTCTCCAGGTACTTTGCCCAGCTCAGCTTGCTATCTGGGATTATTCCCAGATATTTAACTGAATCTGGAAACGTCAGCTTCCACCACAAAATACAGGAGCGTGAGCTTTCGGAACTTTATAATTTCTCGTGAAAATTATCAGGTTGGTCTTTTCTGGATATACCAAGAGCCCTGAGCTGTCGCACCAGAGTTCTACGATGCGCAGCGCCGACCTTATAAGACCCATCAGCGTTTCCACATGAGCCCTCCTAACAAGGATTACAAAGTCGTCCGTATATACTTGGGTATAGTACCCTTCTTTATTTAGCCTTCGGAGGAGGCCGTCCACTACGATACTCTACAGGAGGGGCGACAGGACACCCCCCTGTGTGCAACCTCACGGAGCTATCCCCCTCACTAGGCCTTCACCCCATCTGGTTTCGAGTCTTCTTCGGCGTAGCATGCTTCCTATCCAGCATACTAGCTGGTCCGGTACGCCACATCTCAAAGCCTCTCGACAGATGACTTCTGGAGGAGTATTGCTGAAAGTACCATCCATATCCAAGAAAGCGCCCAAAGCATATCCCTTTTGTTCCAACTGCTGCTTCAATTTTGCTACAGCAGCATGAAGCGCAGTTTCTACCGAACACCCTGCCTGGAAAGCATGCTGCCCTCTATGCAGCGGGGAGGCAAAAAGCACCTCATCCCTAATGTATTTCTCGACCAGCTTCTCTAGCGTCTTCTGGATAAAAGATGTTAGGCTGATTGGTCGGAAATCTTTGGCAGCAGTGTAACCCTCCCTCCCAGGTTTGGGTATGAAGGCCACTCTGCCTTCCGTCAATGCCGATGGCACGTGTTCAAGGGCTATACTTGCCCTAAATAATTTCGTCAGAGGAGGGACGACTAAATCCATGCCTTTTTGAAAAAGCGCTGGATAAATGCCATCCGCCCCTGGTGATTTAAAGGGGCGAAAGGACCCGGCCCATTCCACCTTTTTGTAATCAGCGACCTTAGCGGCGACACTCCAGTCGGCCCTCTCCACCCACTGGCCCCGGTCTTCCTCCTCTTGGTCGGTTCAGATTCGCGAAAACCCGAGAAGTAAACTTCCATCAGTTGATTCAGCGTTGCTTCTGCTTCTTCGGCAAACTCACCATTATCGAGCCTTATGAGCCCGAGGCAAGCTTCCGGATTTTTCGCTGAGATTTTGTGGTGCTTCACTGTTTCCGGAATGTTTTTCGATTCCTCGCAGAAGCCCCTCCATTCCTCCTGCTTATACTTCCTTATATTTTTATTGTGTTCGCACTGGGCCGTCTTATATGTGGATGTACCAGTCTGGAGGCAATTTAGTTCTATTTGCCCTATTGCATAACGTTCTTGTGTTTCTACGGATTCTCTCCAGGTGAATGTTCCACCATTCTGCTCCCCTCCTAGACTTGATTGTGCTTGTTGGGCAATTGTTCTCATATGATGTTGTCAGAGCCTTTCGCAGAAAATCCGCGGCGTGCTCCAACTCATCAATGGTACCATAGCTTGTGAGGAATTCCGCAAGCCTCCCTTCGAGTTCCACTTCATATGAGTCCCAAAGTGTATTTTTGGGGTTTCTGATATTAGGTATCGCCGGTATTCCTAGGGTTAATCGGAACACGATGTGTTTGTGGTCCGAAAGAGACTCCTCGACGGAAACTCTCCAATCCACTGCTCTGTTCCACAGTGCACCTGAACATAGAGTCAAATCTAGAACCTCACTCCTGTTTTTAGTCTGGAATGTGGGAGTATCATCCTGATTCAGAATCTCCAGCTCTGTGCCTGCTATGTGTCCAATTAAATTTCTCCCTCTGTCATTAATGTTTGTGCTTCCCCACACCGTGTGGTGAGAGTTCGCATCACAAAACAACAGCAGAGGAATCTTGTTCTCTTGACAATACCGAATGAGAGCCTCCACCTCTCTGGGAGGCGGGGGTCCCTCGGCTTCGCCAGGAAAGTAAGCCGAGGCAATAAATACCTCTAGCCTTTTTCCGCTACTGCCCCTGAGTCTCACCTTAATAACGGTGAGATCTCTAGAGCAGAATTCAGGCACCAAGGTCGCATCCATAGCATTGACGGCTATGCATGCCACATATATAAGGGCCACATATATCGCCAACGGCGATACCACACTGCAACACCAGTTCTCGTTCGGTCACTAAAGTTAAGCAGTGTTGGTCGCAGTTAGTACTTGGATGGGTACCATTCAGGAATACTACTGCGTGTTGTTGGCTAATCGTGGGTGTGGTGAGCCCACACTTGTAGTTATTTACTACAAGAAATTATCCACCTAGAAACACTACCTGAATCGGGTAGTGTCACGCCTACCCCGAAAGGGAAATTGCTTGATGGTATACATACATTCTGACACGCCACAAATCCTTTCCCTGTATAAGCAGGGTTCTTGGATTAGGGCGAGCCCTGTCTGCATCACAAACATGTTTCTGGCTAGAACCGCCGAGGCAGCCATTAAGCGGCTACTTCGGGGCATATCTGGACGCTTCTGGGACCCCTGCGGATCCCAGTTGGATCACCCGGAAGGTAGCCCTCCTCGCCCCTAGATAGGGACGATAATCTAGAGCCGCAACGGCTCTGATCGAGCATTCGGGAAGCCCAGCAACTAGGATCCGGCCACTCCCCTTCGGCCTGGATCCCTGCCCGTCGGAAAACACCTTCCACGAATCAGTTCGCAGTGCGGGTTCTGAAAGATCAGGCGCACCAGAACGGTCGCTGGACTCTCGGGGTTACCGGGAATCAATACGGTCGCTCTGCGGTACCTTTGCAGACACTCCGTCCCCTTGACTTCCAAGTTCAGACCTTCTTTTAACCTGAACGTTGGGGTTTTCTCCACAATCCAGTCTCGCTAATAAAGATGTCGTTGAATCTGGGTGCGCGTCCCTCGCGAGGTAACGCGTCAATCCCTTTTGAGATTTCATCCCTCAACCTGTCCAAGTCCTCAAGAGTCAGACAGTTATCAGGATAACCTTACGCAACGACAACTCTTACCAGGGCGTTGTTGGCCATCTGTGCGAAAGTAAGATCCTGTGTTACCAGAGCCTTCTGCCGTTTCAACTCCCTGTTTGGGGGAGCATCTCCGGAGCCCTCCTTCCTCTTGCCTATAGCAGAAGCCTGAGGAGTTGTTCCGGGTGATGTTGCCGCAGCCACTGCCCCCTGTGAGGAGCCTTGGCTACTGCTTGCGAGCCGCGTATCACGGGCTCTCCTTCTTCGTGCTCCGCAACAGCGCCTCGTCCCTACGGAGAGTTCCGTTAGCTGCACTCCCACGGCTTCGACATTATGGTCTCCACCATCTTCACTATTTCGCACCGCTTCTGGTGGGTTGCCCTCTACGGAGCCTTTCACTGTTGGCGGTGGTTTGAGAGAGGGACCCGAAGCGGATCCCTCATCGTTTGTGTTTGGTTTTGTGGTTTGTTGGGTGACATTTCTGTCCCACGAGAAGCTAGGGAAATAAGAAACTCCCCCCTCCAACAGAGCCCCGCTTGCAGGGGCGGGTCTACATACTATGGGATTCGACTTGGTGTCCCAAAGCCCTCGTTAAGGCATCTCCTTCGAGACCCCCACCTGCCCACCTCTGCTGAGGGGGGCAGGTCAGGATGTCAAATGATTTGTTAACCCTGGTACCATTCAGCTCTCGACACGGCGAACACATCTTAGCTTGGGAGCATAAGAACTAGCGCTCTCGATATTCCAGTGGGCTTTGCCATTACCCCTTAGAAGAACCGCTCGTTAGTTTGAGTCTCACCGATCAGAGTCCGTCAGTTCCCCAGAGTAGCCACACCTTGCGATATAGCCCCTCAGGTTCACCTATTCCAGATCTGTGGTCAATTAGCCCTGTAAGCCCTTCCACCAGCTACAAGGTCCCGCGATTCCTAAGTAGGGCGCCTCTCCTTACATTTAAAGCAAGAAAGAAGTCCACTCCTTGGATCTTTTCTTATATCAAAGATTCAATTAAAGCAATAGAGAAAATTACTTCCAAACACTTGGCTCGTGATAACTATTCCTGCCCTGCAGACCCTAAATAAAAACCTCTTCAAGGAAAAATCGAATGCTCAATGATCTGATGGCATTTCAACTGAAATGATTCGCCTTGTTTCACAAGTCATCGACCCTATTCTCTTGCACATCTACAATGCAGCTCTGCAGGAAAGAGGCGATAATTCGCACTATTTCTAAAATATTTAACCCTACCTCTCCCAAAGACTCCCAAAGCCTCATCCTTTCCAACGTATTGTTCATCACCAGCTTACTGCACACAGTGAAATGAACAATTTAATGAACTCAATGCAATCTGGGTTCCGTGCAAGGCATAGTACACTTACAGCTTCACTTAAAGTAACTTCTGACCTTAAGCTTGCAATTGGTAGAAGGGAAACAACGGTTGTTGTCCTTTTCGACTTTTCTAAGACGTTTGATAGAGTTAAGCATAATTAGTCCGG
>CAKNXH010026668.1:0-12640 GCA_932178445.1 Andricus quercusramuli | reverse complement strand
TTTAACATTTTTATAAAGTCAAGAGAATCTCAAGGCTGTGGTTCAAGGTCGGTAAGGTAGAACCCTGACGTATCGACCGAGGATCAATGTATGACAGGAATCTGCATTACCGACTGATGGTAATATCGACTGCCGGTAACTTGCGACGGTGGCGCCATCTGTTGGCACATTGGAAATCTGCATTACCGACTGATGGTAATATCGACTGTCGGTAACTTGCGACGGTGGCGCCATCTGTTGGTACATTGGAAATCTGCATTACCGACTGATGGGAATACCGACTGTCGGTAACTTGCGACAATGGCGCCATCTGTTGGTACATTGGAAATCTGCATTACCGACTGGTGGTAATATCGACTGTCGGTAACTTGCGACGGTGGCGCCATCTGTTGGTACATTGGAAATCTGCATTACCGACCGAGGCCACTTACCGACTGTCGGTAACTTAGCATGGAACAGAACCTGCTCGGTCGGTAAGTGTTCCAGAACCCGCTTTGCTATACTACTATCGTCAGAATATTTGAGGTTTACTAGATAGAAATGGTAAAAACAAAAAATATTTAATCTACTCCAAGTCTGTTTTAGAGTGTATAACTCACACAGATTATTCATCTTAATTTATTTTCAACGCCGTTTATGACAGGCAGCACGAAATTTATATTTATAATTTTCTTATAATTTTCTCAATCTTAATTTTTTTTTAAATCTAATGTTCTTAATATCAAAATTCAATTACATCATTTTACTAAATAACAAGTAATTACAGATGCTGACGATGAAGACGAAGGGGGACTGGAAGTTCCTAATGAGGAAAGGATTGAAGCTCCGATTCAAGCAAATGCAGATTTGTAAACCTCCAACAAGTCGAAGAAAATCCTATTCTACATTTTAATGTCATAGAAAATGAAGAAAATCCTACTGATATAGGTGGGGTTTCTAGTAACGAAGATTCAGGTACAAAACTTTAAATATTTTTTAAAAAACCTTATTTGAAGAACAAAAAAATGATTATGTACAGTAACGTGTGTTATTAAAGGCCTTGGAATCAGGACCTAACCTCAAAATTGAATTGCCTTATTTTACTCCATAAATACCCGAATAAGTTTTGTTCAGATACTTTGGGCCTATTCCTGTTTTGAATCAAACCTGTATTTGTAGTGAAAAAGTGGCTAATTTCAATAGTTTTTGTGTCATACGTTTTTTTATGCTCAAGTTAGAATAAAAAACAAAGGTTTTACACAAAAACTATTGAGATTAGCCAATTTTTCACTTTGAATACAGATTTGAATTCGAAACAGGAATAGGCCCAAATTATCTAAAAAAGATTTAATTGGAGTATTTACGGAGTAAAATGAGGAAATTGAATTTTGAGGCTTGTTCCTGGTTCCAAAGTCTTCAAACTAATTGAAGTATTTTGAGAAAAAGCTTGCAAAAACCAGGGAATTTATATAAGGTTGAATTCCAATGACTGTCAAGAATAACTATTTCAAATTGCTCAGGGGAAAAAAAGTTCGTATCTGAACTTGCATTTCTTATTTCTTTTGTTCCTTTAGAGTGTAATTTTTGTGATAAGATCTGAAATTTATTTTAAAAAATATTTTTTTTAGCGATGCAGTTCACTGCTGTGAAAAGGGTGCCAAACAAAGAACTTTTCAAAGAATGTTACATGGGCTCATGTGTCATTGGTAAGGAAATTCGTAAGATAAAAGTAATTTCATTCTCTCGATAATAATATTTGTTTCGTTATAATTAATTGAAAAAATTTGTTGGCAGCTGTTCTTTGAGAAAAGTACAAAACAACTGAAGAAGATGTAATATCTCACATAAGTAATGTCTTCAGCAACGCTAAGAATTGGGATGGAAAAAGAAAATTTCGAATTCCCCATCAGTAATTTGGCCAGAATTTCTTCTATCCAATTATTCCATGAAATTTATGAAAAATGCTGTATTTCAAATTTCTAACATTTTTTAATAAAGTATGAAGATCTCAATTTATTGTTTATTCATTACTGCACGTAATTTTGAATAATAGTATGGCTGAGAATAAAAAAAATAAGAGGGGGCTGGTCTGGGCCAGATCGAACCGTCCTTCTGGATGCCCCAGTCTGGCCCTGATCAGGTTAGGCGTTTCATTTCGAATCTGGTGCTGGTGGGATTGCCCGACTGGGCCCATATTCTGCCAGATCTGGGCCCGACCCGCGCCACCCTGAAATTTCTGCACGGGTCTTAAATAAGAATGCGTATTGAAGTTAGAGACATAGTAATATCTGCAACCGGGCTTTGCGAGAATTCTAAAAAATAACAAAATGCCCGCAGAGTTAAGAATATGAAAATTAAATCTTTTATTTATTTTTTCATTCCCTGGTTTCAAGGAATTTCCAAAAGCTATAGAAAATTTTAAGGAATTTCGAAAGATTTCAAATAACTAGAAATATTTCGAGGTAATATAAATAATTCCAAGGAATTCCTATTTGATTTCATTTGAGAGAATTTTAAATATTTCAGAGTTTTAAACTAGGTTCTAAGGCAATTCAAGAGATTTAAAACGTTTCATCCAGGAATTCTTAAATCCAGGAATTTCTTAAAACACTTTGAAGTTGGAAACGGGTTTCCGGGAACTTACTCAAATACTTTCAAGTTGGAAACGGGGATCCAGGAACTTATTAAAATACTTTGGAGTTGGAAACGCGGATATTTTTGGGGAAAAAAGTTGGTCATTGTGAGATTCAAAGCAGACATTTTTTATTTTTACACAATTTCAGGAGAGACTGGGATTTTCTTAAAAACAAGTTTACATATTTTTTACATTTTCAAAATCTCGTATATCGAATATTGTGAAAATAAGAAGAAAATTACTAAAACATTCTAAAGCAAGTTAATTAATTTTTTATATTTTATAGCATGGACAATTTTTCGAAAACTAGTTCATTAATTTTCTATATTTTATGGCATACTCAATTTTATCGAGAAGCAGTATAGTCTAGTGCGCATTTGTAAGTATCGTAGATGTCTTCTGCGCATCCATAAGCTAGAACATCTATAAGCTAGAACATTTCAGTAACAACCGTTCAGTAACAGATCTCAATTTTTGTTCTTGATTTGTTCTAGAACACATTTGTGAAACAATTCCAGAACGTTGACGTAACACGGTTACAGAGAAATTCTAGAGTAAACTTGGAACAAATGTTACAGAACGTCTGTGATTGGTCAGTTCTAGAAAAATTACGGAACAACTGTTCTGGAACAGTTATTAATCTTTGTTCATATTTCGTTCTAGAACACACTCGTAACAGGGTTCTAGAACTTCGATGTAAAACTATTACGGCAAAGTTCTAGAACAATCTTGGAACAAATGTTATATAACGTCCGTGATTGGTTTGTTCTGGATCAATTTCATATCAACTGTTACAGAACGGTGCTGCTACATAGTTCTAGAACAGTTCTGTCCTAATTTCGTCAGTGTTCTAGAACACTGTTACCTTTTTGTTCTAGAACGGTTCTGTCAACATCTTGTAAAAACTGTTATAGAACACAGTTTCTTTTTTTATATAGAACAGTTCTAGAACTTGTTTGCCGGGTAAGCATCCATAAGCATCTGAGAAGTCTACTGCGCAACCCTATATATCACTGAACTGTAGTTCGCATCCCCATGTGTTATCGAAGTCTACTGCGTGAAGTGTCGAGACGTAACTGAGCATATAACAGAACCTTAATTGATATTCTTACTAATAGATGGCGCCACTTTAGACTTATTATAGAAGCTTAGTGAATCCCTTAAAAATTCCGTAATTCGGTGAGAATAGAACAAAAATATTGTTAATGAGCGTCAGTGATGATTCTTTTCGTGTTAGTGTGCACTTTTTTTGTAAACATGTGACAAGGCAAAAAGAAGGAGGACGAATCCAATGTTCTACATACACGGTCAAAAATGTATAATGCAAACAGAAAAATACTGAAAAATCAAAACAAAAATACTAGAGTAAACTATAAATATAGTTGAATTTTCAAAAAAATATTTTCAACTTGTAAAAGACAATTTTGCAATAAAAAATGGAATAGTTAAATTTTCAGATAAAAAAATGTTTTTTTCATAATAAAAGCTAATTTTTACAAAATAATTTAATTCTCAATGAAATAGGTGAATTTCACAGATAAAATGAATGTGTAACAAAGTAGTTCAACTTTCAACAAAAAAGTTGGACTTTTAACGGTAAAGATAAGTTTTAAATTGGATAGTTAATTTTTCAAACAAAAAGATGAATTTTCCGCCAACTAAAATAATTTCCTCCGAAGACAGTAGAATTTTTAACAATATGCTTGAATATTCTACCCAACTTTCGAATGTTCATGACTGTGATTGGAATCTTCTATGGAGAAGTTGAATTTTAAACCCAAAAATTCGAATTTTGAACAAATAAGTTTGCAACTAAAATTAACAAAAAAAGATGAATTGTCAAAAGAAAATCTAATAGAAAAATTATAATTTTTAATCAGAAACAAACGAGACGATGAATTTCCTACCAAGAAAGGCAAATTCTGAATTAAATACATTAATTTTCAACTAAATAGTTCAATTTTCATCTACAAAACATAGATTTTCAATTGAAAATATCAATAAAAAAAATATTATAGTTACATTTGCAGTTGAAAAATTAATTCTCAAACAATAACAAAAAAGTGATGAATCTTCAAGAACAATTAAATAAATTAGTAATAAAAGGAAAAACTGATATTTCGATTTAAAAAATGGTCTTTCCTAGTTGACAATAAAACTATTTGTTTGAAAATTCACGAATTTTGTTGCAAATTCTTTTTCGGTAGAAAATTAATCTACTTGGTTAGAAATTTATATTTCTGGTTCAAATTTCAACTGCTTAGTTGAATGTTGGAATCTTTTGTTAAAATGTATTTATTTTTTTTTGTTTGAAGATCCGTAATTTTATTTTAAAAATTATCTCTTCTTTTACTCAAAAAAATTAATTTTAATATTATAAGAATAACAACTGGATGAAGACTATATGCAGAAATTGTACTGTGGTCTGGTAGTCTGGTCTCAAAAATATTTGTCACATTGAGATTTCAATCTACGTATTCTTTACACATTAGATTCTCTGAGCTTAAGAAGGTAAAAATAATATTATGACACATGCCTAAAAAATAACGCATTTCTGAAACTTTGAAAACGTATGTAACTGGTTTAGCAACACTTCAAAAATATATAATTTTTTAAGAATTTACAAAATAATTATTTCCAATGCATGTCATGTGCCATACTTTTTTTTATTTTCATAATTTCCAGTATTTGAATTATTCACCGAGGAATATAATTATATTACCAACTATTATTTTTTAGATTTTTGCTCGTTAAAAATTATTCAGGAAATAAATTGAGATATTGATAACAGTCGTGAATAAAGTAAGGTAAACTAGATTAAGTGTGTAAATAATTCTTTTTCTTCCATTTTAAAGGAAAGAATACAAAAAACCTTAGTAGAGGTGACACGTAGTCTATAGACATACATGTCTTACATCATCAAAGCCCTCTCATTGCATAGATTTGGTAATCGACAAGAAACTTTATTATTATTTTCCAAGATAAGGGGCTTTGTCTAATGTATCACCGTTGACGAGTTTTAAGTATAGGTAAAAGTTTTGTCTGTATAATGTTTGTCAAATTGAGATTTCAATCTACGCGAGAAGTGAAATTTCATCAGAAACTGTTTGTTTTCAGATTACTTTTGTTCGATTCATACAAAAGTTGGGAGAAACATCACGGATATTGCGAAATGAATAAATAATGTGATGCTGATCAAAAGTTTCTATGTCACCATCATGTACAAATAATTTGTTTACGACTTATGCTCAAGATAAAGGAAACTCAAATATCATAATTCTATATTATGTACAAGAAATATTAGAATATTCGTTAGTAACGTTTTTCTACAAATTGTGCTTTCATCAATTTTATTCCTATATTTCGAAATAATGAGAATCTCTTATATTCTGACCTTTACCCTAGTGGTTATTTTTAATTCTATTGGTAAGTATTGTGAAATTGTACCTTAAAATCAACTAACAACTGACCATTTTTTTAGCACATTCGTAGTATTACTAAAATCCTTGTGTTTAGTTTTATGAATTGAAACTTAATTTTCAGTGGCTCACATCATTTTCAACTGTCCCAAAATTATGAAAATGATGAAATAGTCTTAATTTCTGCAAAAATAATCATTGTTCGTCAGGGAAAACAACTGATTTTGAAGTCAAGGGGTAGTTTTTTTGGTCTAATTGAGTTATTTTTTTTTCTAAACGTATGGTACCATTAGTTCTATGTCTGCTTTTGAACAAGGTTTATTGAGTGAATAGTATTTTTTTTTTAAATAAAGCCTTTGTTTGAGAGATATCGAGGCTTAAATATTGATGCTTAAGTGCTTTGTTCTCCAAATCTGAGTGGAGTGCTCAAGCGTAAAAGCAAAAACTTTTATATCTCGGAATCTGAGGCCCATTGGTTCAAAGGAAAAAATATATATCTAATGGAATTTTACGTACAGGGTGCGGCACGGAAAATTGCTGATTTGTTTTTGGCGCCAAGTGGCGAGGAGTGGTCAAATGAGGGTGGGAAAGGTCCCATTTAGTAGGGGACGTCCTGAAGTTTCGTTTTACCCACAGTCAGTCAATATCATGCATTGGACGAAGGAGCACCAGGCATTTGCCTGCGAGGCTTGTTTTTAGAACGGTCGTTCATCATCGCCACTCAAAGTGGCTTCCGTGTTTGGTTCAATATTCATCCTACAGATCCCGCTCCTGGCCGACAGTCGATTTATTCGTGGATGGAAACATTCAGGGCCGGACAACCCGTCTGCTGGTCGGGAACGGACAACCGAACTGCCGGTCAGGAACGGGAACTGCAGGATGAATGTTGAACCGAATACTGAAGTTGAGTGGCGATGATGAGCGACCGTTGGAAAAGTAAGCCTCGCAGACAAATGCGCGCTGCTCCATTGCCCAATATATGATGCCCACTTGCTGTTGGGGAAACGAAACTTCAGGACGTCCCCTACTGAATGAGACTCTCAACACCCTCAACCGACCACTCCTCGCCGCTTGGCACCAAAAACGAATCAGCAAGTTTTTTTGCCGCACCCTGTACTTGCACCCTGTAAATTCTTAATCGAAACGGCTTTTCGCATCCCGTGACCTCTCTTTGTCAGTATGAGTTGTAGGAGTTGAAAATCCCAATTTTTTCTTACAGCATTGAGTTCGCAGAGCAACTCACAAAGAGATAAAGAGCATCTTGAACGTCTTCCTGCCCCGCCCGCGCCACGGCCGCACCCGCTTGAGGCAGCTCATTCGAATGCGCACTACCAGCTGGCTTTGGGTAAGTTACTTTAAACATAGTCTCTTCTTTATTTTTGAAATTTGAAAAAATTGACATAACTAGAATAAAATTCACCTACATTTCTCGTCGGTCATAGCCCAACTCGTTTTTTCCTTGGAGATTCCTTCATCTTTGGTTATGAATTTGGCCGTGCTAGATTCATGTGAGTTGAGCAGGGAAGCCAGTGTTTCATTAAAGAGTTGAGGGCCAAAATTTGGATCTGGTGTGGAATCGATTCCGATAGCAGGAAGCGAGTTTGGCTGTGTTTTCAGAAAGTTTCACTTCTGTCCCTTAGTATACTTTCCCAAATATACCCTATAGTTGAATTGAACCTATGGTACAGTAATAACCCTGCCAGTTAATGTGAATACGAACAGTCCTTAAAAAAACAGTAGCGGTTGGATTAAGAGTTTAAAAGTTCATAGTAATAATAATTACTAAGGGAAAGGGATTTTTCATTTGATGAATGCGTATTTCATTAACTGCTGACTAGTGATTGTTCAAAATTGTGTAAAGTTTAAGTTACTAGTTTACAAGAACTTCATAACTGTCCATTTTTTCCTCACAAAATTAGGTGCAGTTGGATCTCCAGTTCATTCTGGATACTTCGTCAATGTAAAAATGGAGAACGGACCTGCGTTCAAAGGACAGATGTTCCTAAGACCAGAATGGAATTTGCAACCGTTTTGGATGAGACCGGATGCCCAGTGGGTTAAAAAGCCTTACCAAGAGTTTGACGTTTATATACGAACGCCGACGCAACATTTTAGTACACAAGACGGAATGGAGCCGATACCCCCATATGATAATTTTGATGAGCGCACTGTTCGTCCAGATAATTCTTGGGTCTTTTTAAGAAAGGAAAAATTCACCTGTTACGATTTCAAACCGTACGTAGTAACTGAGCCTCATACTGATTTCCGACCCTACGGCCGCATTTACGTAGTAAATAAATATGGTTCTATCTATTCAGGAAGTTTAGAAAATTTATATCAAACGAATCCTGAGATAAGCAGAAACGCAGAAAGCAGAGGGTAAGCCAATGCAATTTTGGAAAGTCTAGTCAGTCTATATGGTATGGAATGTATGGTCATAAGAATCAGTGTGCAAGAGTGAGTGAACCGCGACGGATCGCCTGTCTCTTCCGCCAAACCTGTTTAAATTAGATGAAAATATATAATATAATAATATAATAATATATTAATATAATAATATAATATAATAATAATATGTCATAATAAGCTCTACTGCGACGAGTTCGAGTCTCGGTATACTGGCTTTGCAAGAAGTAGGGTGTTGACAAAAGCTTCAGTAATTCAACAGTCACTTTGAAAATTTGCATAGCTATTTGTCGTTTCGGCACCAGGTTGAACTCAAGTCTGTTGTACTATACACGGGTTTTACTGCGATTTTCCTTGTGTACAACTAAAATATTGTTGGTGAATACTAGTGCAAATATTTTGAAAGACGGGCGCAGCCGCTGGGGTGTAGAATTAGTAGAATCTTTTTTTTTTTTTTTGGGGGGGGGGGGGGGGGTGTCTGTGAATTCAGTGAAAAAATGGAGTGTGTCTCATAAGCTATACCTGATTGAAAAATTTATTTATAATCAGGGACGATTAGGATAGTACCGGCCACTGCACAAAACAGAGCACATCAACCAAAAATGTTTGTAGCTTTGCAAACAAGAACCAGCCTAAAAATTGATGTCGCTTTGGAAATATTCAATGACATGGCTTTTTCAAAAATGGGATAGAAATCATTCTCTCATAGTTGGAATTTCCCAACATCTTTATGAAATAGATTGTTTCAACTGATGAAATATATGAACTTATACTTGTAAATTGGTTATATTGAACAATTAAGAACACAGAAAATATTCATCTATCACGTGTGGCCTGAGTGAAGTTATAGAAAATATTTAATACAATTAAACTTTTCAAAACAACATTCTATACTTACAGAAAGAACTGTCAGATAAATTTTCTTGCGTGCATTTGTAAAGTCTGCGGAGTTTAATATTTTTGTTTAAACAAAAGAAGATAGAATAGGTTACCATAGTGTTAGTTTCATATTGGGACATTCTTGAAGATACCTTCATATATAGTAATTTTATATGCCAAGGATATCCCCAAGATATCCCTATCCTATAATTTTAATTATTCCTGTCAATCTAGATATATTTTCATCAAGTGATGTATATTAAAACGTATAAATAAATAACATTATTCAAGGATATGAATGTACTTTTTTCCTATTATTTTCTACAAAGTATGTCAGCTTAGTATACTGTCGGTTTATTATTTTTTACATTCTCATCATTTATAATAGAAGGCATTGGATCTATTCAAGTATAGAGCTATCTAGTTTTTACAAAGAGGCTCATGACGTCAATATTTGCTTCATTCTATATCTCTAATTGAAATAAAATGTGAGAATTTAGAGATGATCGAGGTACTGTTATAAAGACTCCTACTATAATAAGAGATGATGGTATTTTTATATGTATTGTTATAAACTTGAGCAAGCAAAAATTATAATTAACTTTTAGAGAAAGTCTTATTTACTGTTTAAAAATCTTAAATGTGAATAAGTGATAATGGTCAATAACAAGTTTTGTGAAAAAATATCTTCAAAAGTAAGTATTTTAAGTAACATAAGTTATGAGAAATGTACAAAATTCTAATATTCTTAAATATAATTTTAAAACGAGTTAATTAAATTTGTATATTTTATAGCATGGACAATTTTTCGAAAACTAGTTCATTAATTTTGTATATTTTATGGCATACTCAACTTTATCGAAAAGCAGTTTAGTCTAGTGCGCATTTGTAAGTATCGTAGATGTATTCTGCGCATCCATAAGCTAGAACATCCATAAAGTAGATTATTCCAGTAACAATCGTTCCGTAAATGATTCCAATTTTTGTTCTTGATTTGTTCTAGAACACATTTGTAACACAGTTCTAGGACGTACACATAACACCGTTTTCAACTGCAAATGTAACTATTGCATGTTTTTTTTTAAATTGATATTTTAAATTAAAAATTGATCTTATCTAGTTGAAAATTCGATTGTTTGATTAAAAATTCATGCACTTTGCTGAAAATTTGTCTTTTTTTGGTTGGAAATTCATCGTCTCGGATTTGAATTTATCCATTTTAGTTACAAATGCAACTTTTTGATTAAAAATTGATTTTTTTTTGTTGAAGATTGAACTACTTCGAGGAAAATTATTTTTTTGTTGGTTGAATTCATCTACTTTCTAAGTTAAAACCATTTTTGTTCGAAGTATCAACTATTAGATTTTTCGTTATGAATTAATCTTTTTGGCTTGAAAATTCTACACTTTGGTAGAAAATTCATGTATTTTGCGGGAAATTCTACTTTTTTCGAAGCAAATTATTTTTTTGTGTGGAAAATTCCTTTTTTTGTTTCAAAAGTTGACTATATAAATCAAAGTTGATATTTTTTTATTAAAAATATACCTTCTTTGTAGAAACTTGAACTACATTGTTAACAATTCATTCTATTAATAAGATTCACCCCTTTTCTTAGTAATTTAATAATATTGTAAAAATTCGCTTTTTTGTTGTTAAAAATTAATTTTTTATCTGAAAATTTAACTTGTTCATTTTTACTTGAAAATTTATTTTTTATAAGTTGAAAATATTTGGTTGGAATTATAACTATGTATGTTGTTAAGGACATCATTTTTTGTTAACAATTTAACTTCTCCAAAAAAAATCGTCCTTTTGGCTCCAGTGTTCCATTTTGATAACTGGCTCACTTTTCGCTAATCAAATCTGTTAAATTTCGCTAGAAATTATTTAAATTTGACCAATTTTGATATAGAGAGATGTCAAAGTATATTTTGCATAAGTGAAAAGAATGCAATAGAAAAAAAACCTTCTTTAGGAACTTTTATACCTATTTAAGATGATGTGTATTCACGGCAAGTAATTTTTAAAAGTTTGCTAAATAATTGCAATTTTCTATGGGAAATAAGTACAGAAAAAGCAAAATATAATCTTCCCAGCGAGTTTAGAATAATCTTTACCTGCAACAAAAATTAACTTCACGTGTTACGATTTACCCACCACATTGAAAATGTTCACGATGTCAACTCGTTGAATCTTGTTTTGTTTCGATGCGAAAAAATTCAACTTTATTTACTTGAAAATTACCCGCAACAAAAATTCTCTTCTGTTTTTTTTGTGAGGAAAATATGCTAGTGATAAGAATCTTAAAAATCAAAAACAGAACTCTGCTGAAAAGTAGTTTTTTTTTTAATAATCAGAAGGCAATGCTTTGAAAATGGAAACAAACTAAGTCACTTCAACAATTTCTCAATATGGCCTTCTTATTGTTTCAATAGAATTAAACATGTACACCATCGCGTCGTTTTACTCAATTTTCCTATTTTCCACGCTTTTCACGCTTATAACTGTTTCAAAATTATTATATGAAATTGGCGATACGTATTTTTCCGATTCGAAAAAAATTAATTTTCAAGAAGTCATGCGTATTTGAATTTTGTTCGCAATTAGATAAAGACTATATACAGAAATTGTACTCCAGTCTACTCTTCTTCATTTGATAAACTATTTTAAATAAAAATGAAAAATGCTGCCAAAAAAGATTCTAAAAAATATTTCTTTAGTTTTGTAAATCTAAATGACAATTTATTAATATTGTTCACTATTGATGGCTTTGTCTAATATATACTGGTGATGAGTTTTAATGACGAAAAATTCTGCTCTCAAAAATATTTGTCAGATTGAAATTCTATGTATTCTTTACACATTAGATTCTCTGACCCTAAAAAATAACGTATCTCTGAAACGCAAAAAACGTATGTAACTTGTTAAGCAACACTTAACAAATATTTAATATTTTGAGAATTTAAATAATAAATATATCCAATGCATGTCATATCCCATATGTTTTTTATTTTCATAATTTCCATTACTTAATATATTCATCGAGACATATAATTACATTAGAAACTATTATTTTTTTAGATTTTTTCTTGTTAAGAATTATTCAAGAAATAAATTGAGATATTCATGCCAGTCGTGAATAGAGTAAGGTAAGCTTGATTAAGTGTGTAAATAATTTTTGTTTTTCCATTTTAAAGGAAAGGATAAAAAACCTCAGCAGAGGTGACACGTAGTCTATAGACATACCCGTCTTACATCATTAGCCTTCTTATTGCAAAATTCTGGTAATCGACAAGAAACTTTATTATTATTTTCCATGTA
>CAKNXH010026613.1:0-17286 GCA_932178445.1 Andricus quercusramuli | reverse complement strand
AGGACCTTTCAAGGAGTAGAATGAGCTTTTAAAAATTTTAATCGAATGAAAATCATATGAATTTTACCCAAAGCGATTTGTGCTTTTTGAATATTCATTACTTTTAAGCAATTAAATTAAAACTTTCAAATTGGCTAATAAATTATTGAAAATATTACACATGTTTCATATTAGTACTTTTCGCTGGGTGAAAAAAAAATATTATAAAATCAAAACATTTCAAAGACTTGAAATTTATTTGAAATTTTAGGTTGTGTAATTTTTTTAAACTGGAAATTAGCATTTTTAAACAAGAATCATCAAGATTTCTGATTTTTAACAATTGTAGGTTAGGTTAACGATTTATACCAAAAACTGGTATTGTGAAAAAATCACTATAGTTCAAATAGGATAGCAAATTTTTGAATAGTTTCAAATAATATTAACGTTCTTCACAAAAAATCGATCATCTTGCAAAAAAGTCATTGGATTTTGGAACAGATTTACAATTCTTAATAATTTTCTGTTATTTTATGTTTGTGTTTTTCATTGAGAATTATTAGTATTTTTAATAAAAAATTATTAGATTTCAAAGAACATGTACCATTTTTCAACAACTATAGCTTATGTTGACCTGTTTTATCTAAAATCGTTATTTTTGACAAATCATTAAATTTAAAACCAATGACTTTGTTTAAAATAAATTATATTTATAAAATTTCCAAGAAGATTTAGAACTTTTCAACCATTTCAGGTTATGTTGCTGTTTAAGACCAAGAATTTTGAGTGAAAAAACGGTATTTTTAATGAAAAATCATTTGATTTCAAAGAAGATTAAAACTTTTGTTTCATTATAGGTTTTAGGCTAGTGATTTTCACCGGCAATTTTGATAAAGGCTTCAAAGAAGATTTACAATTTTGGAACGATTTAAGGTTATGTTAACCCTTTTTACCAGAAATCGGTTATTTAAAATTAAATTCATTTTACTTAAAAATTAAACTTAGGATTATGAACAACTTTAGGTTATATTAGTTTTTTTTTCGTCGGAAATTAGCATATATTGTATAAAAATATTATATATATATTAATTGTGACTTTCTTTGAGAATGTACACAATGGTGATCCTTATCAGTATATTTGATTATATCTGCAAAAATTACATAATTTCTTGTAGGTACGCAATGCACAATTGAAAGAGTTACTCTTTGGTTAATACCGCAGTTGACAAATTATATAAAATGTTATTATGATTAATCAAATTATATACAAATTTCTGTAAAAATGAAATTTTTTCCAATTACACTGAGTAAAAATACAAAATTATTTAAAACATTGTTGTTGAATAATTATTCATATATTCTTTAAAGATTTTTACGATGTAGATTTGGCAAAAACTTTTATTACACTGTATGGTAAAAAAATATTTTAAAAAATATGAAAAAAGATTTTAGCAAAAGAATTCTCAAAAAAATTATATAGCGACGTAAATTTAATGAAAAGTTTTTATTCGATTTTTCGTATGAGAAATTTCAGTTTAAGAAATTGTTTTTAAAAATTTGTTATTTCTTATTTTTGAAACTGAATTTTCTGTTATCAATACAAAACTTTGCAAAATTATACTATAGTAAGAGTTGTGGTAAAAAGATTTTTTTCCAAACCTCATTTATTGACACAATAATTTAAAAACAAAATTCAATGAAATCTAAGTTCATATTTAGATCAAATTTTAACAATGTATTGATTTCTTTAACCTTCTAGTATTTATATTTAAAAAAAATTGTATCATGCAATTAGGTATTTTCACTTCAACCTTCAGCTAACTTCACTTCGTTGAGTGCTGAGGGGAAAACAATGGATCAAATGCATGGGACCAAACTTTATTTTTGTAAAATCTTCGTATTGAATAATAATTATCACCATTTTATTATTTCATTGAATAATTCTTAAAAAATAAAAACTATTTTCCAAATAGACTTATATAGAAAAAATTAGTTTTCACGAAGATATTAATAAAATCGGGCAAAAATGGAGCGAATTCCATGCATTTGACCCATTGTTTTCCCCTCAGCAGTTAACGAAGTGAAGTTAGCTGATTATGAAGTGAAAATACCTAATAGGAAAAATTTATACTTTCTTTTTTTTTCGTGATGCCGCGAATTTCAATTTTGATTTTCTCGGAACAGGATTATTTTTTTGGATCGAAGCTTTCTTATTCTCATTGAAATATAATTTTTTCATCCCACTAAATGAAAAAAAAACTACAAATTTTGTAAGGAAAACACTAACATGGCAAAAAGCACTGAAATAGCATCACTAAGGCTTACGCCAGAGGCGTCAATTTCGATCCATGGTAACCAACTTTGTAATAACCTTCCTAAATCAACTCCAACTTTATTTTGCAATTGTAGAACTATTATGCATTATCCAATACTAAATGCCAACGAGAACTATGAATAGGTTGAAAATTGAACAACTTATTCATAATTTAAAAAATGGTAAATATCTTCGAGGTGCTTAATACTTTTATACGATCCTGCAAGATTTGGGAAGTGGTGGGAGATGCTGGGCGACTGCGACTCGAATGTCGGTTTACCAAACTGTCGAATAAAGTCTAACGTAGCAAAAATTAAAATCTATTCCACAGCGGATAAACTTTCATGCAATGTGGTGGAAACAGTCACATATCAAAAATCAATGTTTCTCTAGAATTGATTTTAAACTTTACCAAACTTTCGAGTATATAATACATTTTTTACTTAGAAACATTCACCGAAATTTGTCATTCTATAACCGATTTTAAGGGAAGCATTAACATTGCATAATTTAAAGTTTGCTTGACTTTACATTTGCAAACTTTACTCAACTAATATGAAATTTTATCCAATTTTTCCTCAATGTATGACAGAATAGTTCTCAATAATTACACGACGTGCATTAATGTTTACTTTTGAAAATATTTACTGTACATTTGGAAACTTTAATCTGCGCTATTAAAGTTTACCGAACTGCCATGTATTATTTAACCTTTTGCACGTCACAAATTATTACAATAATGTCAAACATTCTCCTTTTAGTCCATATATCCCAATTTTACTCAAAAGTTTGGTAAAGTTTCCTAACCAAATTTTCTCCGTGCGGCAAAGTCCGAAGTGCCGGCACACCGCAGTCTGCCTAGGCCCTCCGCGAATTGCCTGAGCGGTGTCAGGCAAAGTCCGAAGTAGCACTTTCACTTCGGACTCTGCCTAGGCAAATCGCGAAGTGCCCGACAGGCGCAGGCAAAGTCCGGAGTAAGTAAAACCTTTGGGGCTTACTTTTTCCGCTGCACAGTGCGCTGGCTCGGGAATTTACAATTCAAAATAGTCTAAAAGAGCACAATTCAAAAAAAAAATTAGGGCTGCAAAAGGACTAAAGCGGCAAGCGGAAAAATTGTTATCATTGTCCAACAAAAAATTTGGTAAAATTGATGTAGGTTCTTCTGTCAAAGCTCCGATTCCCAGCGTTCATCGAAGTAAAGGAGATTGCCGAAATATAATTGGAGTAGTAATGGAAGAAACGAAAGAAGGGTATTATAAAGTTGGTAGCAACCAAGGAATTATAAATAGCTTATTTTCCAGAAATCAAATCGATGTATGCAAAGAAAATTTTTTAGATATTAGTGAAGTGCCTGCTGAACCTATATCTTTGCGTACTACAAATAATGAAGAATCACTCTTCGGAGGTCAGGGCTACGTTAGATGCAATTGTACACAAAAATGCAATACTGTATAGTATGAGACTATACCGTATTATATTCGCTCTACGTGCCTATATATTTCTTCGAAATATGATTATGTTGTTTATCTTAACCCTACTCTGAAGAAGTGTATGCGGTTTAGGAACCAGAGCGAAAGAATCAGTATAAGGAGAACTTCGAAAGACATATGTACTCTAATATTTGACTCTTCGAATAAAATAAAAATTTTATACTTTTATACAAATCAAATTAATTGAATTATACGAAATGCTTGCCTTAATATTCCTAATTAATTAAGTGCATAAAAAACAAATACAAATACTTGTAAATGCAAAAAACTAAAAATCTTGTGTAATTCCAAATGTCATTTGTCCACTACTTGTTGCAATAAATAAAATGAATTGTTCATTCAACTCGTACATATAGTCTTTTATTAAACTAAATTACCCCACTTCCACTGATATTTATTCAAATTTTAAGTCTGACATTTTTCCATAAAATTTTTTATTCTCTATTTCACTGAATATATAAATTTTTACTCTTTATTTGCATATATACTTTTGCTAAGTATGGTCTACAAAAAAACTCAGTGAGAAAAAGCACGAAGTGGGTGTTTTGTTAAACAAACTTGTTATCAACAACTGAAATGTTCAATTATATAAATCTTCAAATACTTTTAAAAAAATGATACTATGGTTTAGTGAAAAATAAAAAATCTGTCTTTGAGTGAAATAGCCAAACTGAACATTTTAAATGTTAATAACAAATTTGTTAAACGAAACACCTAATACTGGCTCTATTTACTGAAAAGTTAAGAAAAAATTACAGTATATCTTTTATGATAGAAAACATTTTACACGTATACTGAATCATTTTCCATCAAATAAATCAACAATAAAAAATTATTGTTATTGACAACCTAATTATTACAAATAATAGACTCGTGACTTGTATGGAATTCATAGTCTGTAAATTAGTTTTAAATAAAGTAACTAAATAAAATAGCAGTGGGAGAGAGTCGAGAGAAAATTTTTCCATTAGTTACGAAACTAATACGACATTGGAAGGAAATTTTGTTTTGAAGTGTAAGTGCTAAGAACTAGATTTTAAAAATGATATTCGGTGTCTAAAAGCTCTCAATAATTAAAATCATTGTTGTTATAAACCATTTAAAAACCAGATCTTCAATCAAAGTTATTATATTATTATATCATATTATTTTTATTATTATTATTGTTGACAATTAATGTCCCAGGCTTAAGATGGTTACAGCCCGATATGTCGAAGGCATTTTTGGTTAATCTTGGATTTTTTTATTTTTTTGAATAATTATTATATTATTTCATTAATAATAATATTAATAATGATGAAAGAATTAATTTATAATAATTCATTATTAACTTAATTATATTAATAATTATTGTATAATGTTGTATTATTATTGTATTATTATATTATTTTTATTAATAATCTAATTATTACAAATAATCGACTGGTGACTTGTATGGAATATATAGTCCGTAAATGCGCTTTAAATAATCGGTTTTTCCTGAAAAGGCTTGCATTCGGAAAATATTTGAACTAAAGAACAATAAAAATATTAAAAATGAATTATTTATGTTTTCTAAGTACATCTAAGTTAAATATGATACATATCGAGATTATTTTTTATTTTCTTTAGAGAAAAAAAACTTGCGTTGAATAAATAATTAAACTGAAACAAAAATTGATAAATATACTCTATAAGCTTTCTTACAAATTTACTGGTGATCATTTCTAAAAAAAACGATTAAATCCATTCACAATTGCGACCTTTAGACTATTTCGAATTGTAAATTCCCGAGTCAGCGCACTGTGCAGCGGAAAAAGTAAGCCCCAAAGGTTTTACTTACTCCGGACTTTGCCTGCGCCTGTCGGGCACTTCGCGATTTGCCTAGGCAGAGCCTGAAGTGAAAGTGCTACTTCGGACTTTGCCTGACACCGCTCAGGCAATTCGCGGAGGGCCTAGGCAGACTGCGGTGTGCCGGCACTTCGGACTTTGCCGGTAACATATATATATATATATATATATATATATATATATATAAGCAATGTCTTCACATCAAATAAATATGAAAGTAACCAATTTTTTCTGATAGAAATGGAACATTTCCTTTGGAGATGCTGCAAATCGACTTCAGACAGCAGTAGAACACTTTTCAATAGGTCAATAAGTGTTTCACATCAGAAAAATAAGTTTTAAATTGAAAAACGAGATTAATTAATTTTTCCTGATATAAAAGAAACAGAAATTTATTTCATTTTACAATGACACTAACGAAACATTTTTCTGGATACCATACATCGACTTTTGAAACTGTATGAAGTTTTTCAATAGATACGTCAATATATCTCAAAGTATCTTTGAAAGATTCATTAGAAGTCTCGCTCTAGGAGGAACTAATTAATTCAAAGTTTTCAATAAGTTGAAACTATTGAGAGGGAACTGATTATACAGAATGTCAAGATGTGACAGAAGTGAATTGATGTTCGGTGATTACCTGGGAAAATTAATAATTCCTCATAAAGAAAATATTCACACAAAGTAATTGGATCCTCGTGTGAAAAAGGATGGAGGACAAAGACACGTGTTTGTGTTGAATGAGTATTATGTGCATACGGCAGGGATCGTGAATCATCATTCCCATAGAAAACGGAAGACAATTACGTTTTTCGCAGTTTTTGGTTGCATTATATTAATCAACAAAAAGTTGATGGAATCAGGATTGGATTCTGATTATCAAATATGAAAGCCTTCTTAGAGGTTTCATTTAAACATCAGGGTTATGCTTTTTTATACATATTTCATGATTAAAAAAGATGGTCTCTGTTTCTGATTTAGGATTCCTTTTATCGACATTTACCGACACTTAGCTCTGACACGAACCATCCTTACTTTGTACTCTCTTAAAATTAACAGGTGGAATCTCACTGATTTCCAATTAAATCTCACTGGCTGAAAAAGCCAAAAGTGGGTCATTGGCAATCAGTGAGGTTTCACTAGTTCACTCAGTGATATTCCGTCACTGGTTTGATCAGTGACGTTTACTGGTTACTCAGTACCACACAGTAGAAAAAAAGGATCAATTTTGTTGCAGAGCATTTTGCTCCAACGATCATTTGACTCTCGAGATCATAATGATCTATCCGTTTGGATCACCCTGATAATCTTTTTCGGATCATTTGTCAAGCTGAACAAAATGGCCGCCTGTTTTTGGCGCTGATATCATAACGACATAACCTACAAATTGTATCTTACCGCACGCAAAAGTGACAACTGCACTTAACAGGTGACACTTTCTCATATCAGATTTCGTTAATTTTTTAACTTTTCAAGTAAACTGCACGATCAGAAACCATAAAAAGCGTGCATATGAGTTCAAGTACTCTAAGAACGTCAGCCATCTTGGTTTAACTTGATACATGATCCTGCATCAGGTCATTATGATCTCAAGAGTGGATCATTCATTCTGGTCGATCAAAATGCTCTTGATTTCGGTATCATTTTTGTTGCATATCAAAATGATATTGATTTCGGTATCATTTTGAACATATCTTTTTACTGTGCAGTAATCAGTCGTACGCGTTGTCGTTCGTCAGCTGGTTAAGTATGACACTTATCAAACATTACTTCTGTACTAAGCGATTGGCATGAAACCACTGCGCACAATATGCAGGAAGACACTGATGGACAAAGTCCGAAACGAGACAATCCACAGAGAATGTGGTACCGGAGAGACACTAGTTGACATATGGGAAAGAAATCAGTTAAGATGGTTCGGTCATCTTGAAAGAATGAAAGATGGACGACTTACCAAACAAGTGTATGAAGGTAAACTAAATGGCAGAATGCACAGAGGTAGACCACCGAAATAATGGTTAGAATCTGTAAATGAGACAGAAATCCGAAGAGACATGAGAAGCCATAGAAACACAATAGCTTGCATGAAAAAATGCATGGACGTGAAGGAAGCTAGAGTAGTATTCCAAGATAGAAATATGTGGCGACAAATAGTTTATAAAAAAATGTGAGTAGAGTTAATAACGCTTGAAACAAAGATCTTGGATAGTAATGTGCCTAAGTGAGAAACCACACAGAACAATTTTGTCAGGCTCTTCACTTGAGGTGATCGCTAGAGGGATTGATCAGCAACCTGGGTCGGAGCAGTGTTGCGGAACGAACGTTTCATTCAAATTAATAACACGAGAATTCTAGATCAATCTAAAATATCTATACTTCACACCTATATACCTATCTACGTTATACCAATATACCCACCTACACACTACTATTTTCCATCCGAGCTAGTCACGCCTACCCCGAAAGGGAAATGGCTTAATGGTATAATAATAAAAATAATAATAATAAATGAGGGCCGGGCTACAATATAATAGGAAGTAATCAATTTTTAACACAAACTCTAGTACAAAATAAAGTTAGTTCCTGCAACACCTCCATGGAAAAGTCTCTTTCGTGCACCATCTAGAAGCGCCAAAAGAATGCTTTCTCGCAATATTCGCCAAAGCCTCCTCTCGATGCCTCTACATGGCGCGCAAAAGAGACTTCCCATGCAGATGTAACAAAAATTGGAGTTCAGCACTTGTATCGAAAATAGTATTGCACTCGCATAAAATGCGAAGAATCCCGGAAAATGTCCCAAAAATCTACCGAGATATCCGTGGCATATTCCATGGATATCGACATTTTGAGCAAATGCTCTCGAGAATATGCTCAGCATTTAAGCTCGAACAGAGCAGTTATAGAGCATTACAGAGAATTTGAAGCATCTATTATTTAAACAAATATCTATCATAATTATTACATCTATTTTTACAAAAACATTCTAGAGTGCAATAAACATATACTTTTTTTAATTTAAGACTTGCTACAGGTCAAGTATTTCCAGAAAGTCAGGGAATGTCAGGGAAAACCTGATAGGCTTAGGGAATTTTCGATTAATTGAAGTTGGAATTATTTTATTATTGTGGTTGAGAATCGCAAATATTTGGTTGAAAATTAATCTGTTTTGGTTGACGATTTAAACTATTTTTCGGAAATTAATTTTTTTTATTGAATTCATCTATTTTGGATATGAAACTAAAATCCTTTTTGTGGTTGAAATATAATATATCACGTTTTTCGTTGAGAATTCATCTTTTTTGGTAAAGAATTCAACTATTCAGCTGAAAGTGGAATTGCTTTGTTAAAAATTCATTTATTTGGTTGCTGTTTCATCATTTTAGTTGAAACCCTCTTATTTTGTTCAACATTCAATTCTTTTGTTGCAAATTATGTTTTTTAGATAAGAATTGATTGTTTTACCTAAAAATTTAACTCGTACATGTTTGACTCAAAATTTATCTTCTTAAGTTGAAAATTCGAATATCTGGTTTAAAATTCCTGTATTTGATTGGAAACTCGAATTTTTTGGGAGATAATTTAATCTTCTTGGTGAATAATTCATCCTTTTGGATATTAATTCTTTTAAAAATTCAAATATTTGGTTGAAAATTCATGTAATTTGTTAAAAATTCATCTTATTGGTTGAAAATTGATCTTTTTGGTTGAAAATGAGATTTTTCTTATTTAGAATTAATTTTTTTAACTGGAAATATAACTTTCATTCTTTGTCGAAAATTTATCTTTTTTGATAGAAATTCAATCTTCTTGATTGAGAATTAGACTATTTCGTTGACAATTTACTTTAATTTTATTGAAAATTATTTTTTTACTGAAAATTTAACTATTCTATTTTAGGTTGAAAATGTATCTGTTTTCGGTGAAAAGTTAACTATTTCTTAAAAATCCATCGTTTTTTTTTTTTTTTTGTAAAAGAGTACTCTCATTAGTTAAAATTTTCTCTTTTTGGTTAAAAATTAATTTCTGTGGTTTAAAATTCATTCGTTCAAAATTTGTTTGTTTTTTGTTTGGAAATTTATTTTACTAACTGAAAATTATTCTACTTTATTTTTGGTAGGAAATTTATCTTTTCAGTTTGAAATTCATGTATTTAGATGAAAATTAAACTTTTTTTAGTTGAAGATTCATGACTTTAGTTAAAAATGCACTTCAACTATTCCACTTTTTTCCACTATTCCACCTTTTTTGATGGAAATGTAATCTTTTCTGTTAAAAAATGATCCGTTTATTAAAAAATTAAAATATTCTTTTTTTCTCAAGAATTCATTTTTTTCATCGAAAAAAAACAATGTTCAGTTGAAAACTCGTTTCTTTCCTTGATAGAAATTCATCCTTTGGATTGAAAAAACCACTGTTAGGACAAAATTTCATATTTTTTGTTGAAAATCCATCATTGTGATGAAAAAATAATTTCTCTGGTTGAAAATTCATTTTGCTTAAGTTGAAAATTAATTGTTTAACTGAAGATAGATATAACCATTTCATTTCCGCTTAAAAATGTATATTTTTAATCGAAAATTGATTAATTTTGCTGAAAACTCGTGTTTTTTTCTATTCAATTTTCTCACTGCAAATTGAAATATTAAATATTAATCTTAACTGAAAATTCAATTCTTCTGTTTTTGGTTTTAAAAAAATAATGTTTTCATTATGAAAAAAATTTTTTTTTTGAAAATGCCCCTTTTTCGGTTGAATATTTATTTTTCTGACATTTTAACTATTCTAATTTTGATTTAAAATTATTTTTTCAGACAAAAATTCATGAACATTGTTTTTAAATTATTCTTCTTTGGTATAAAAACAATCTTTTAGGTTGAAAATTCAACTATTTGGTTAAAATTCATATTTTCCGTTGAAGATTCATCATTTTAGTCAAAAATTCATTTCTTTGTGTGAATATTTACCTTTTTGCGTTGAAAACACAACTAAAAATTGTTTTAAATACATTCAGAAGCCAAATTTATTTTTCATTAACATTTTTATCTTCTAGGTGTATGGTTGGTCTTATACCTAAAAGAATTTAGGAATCGAGGTATTGTCGCAAACCTGAATAAGGCACTGTTTAATGCAAATAATATGTTTTCTATTACTTTGACTTCTTTTATCATTTAAATTTAGCACCCTTCCCAATTTCAAGCCATAAATTTTCCCGCGAAATTGAAATAATTTAATTATTATTAATACAAGTAGAAAATACGATTTTTTAAATCTTAATTCGAAATGCTCATAAATGCTCATTAAATTCTCAAAGCACATAAAGATTGAGGATATTTTCGAGCATATTCTCATGCTCGTGAGAATTTTTTCGCGGACTTAAACTCTTTCAAACACTATATATCCCTCGCGATATCCATACAATGTCCTGTGCCGTACATACGTGCCGCGAAACGAAGAATGAAGTAACCGAACTTACAGCATCAAGAATCGAATGCGAGGATTTTAATGATTCTAAAGAGCGAAAGCATGCTCGATAAAATGAATATTCTCAAATATGTGCGATCAAAGTTGAACAAAATATAACGCGTTTTGTATGAAGTTTATTTAACACTCGCAGGGGCCCGTCCCATGAAAACACGATTTTCTCGAAAAGCTGAAAAGGTGCTGCAAGGTGGGTTTCTCTTTTCCACGCCACATACACAATTGAGGCAATGGAATCCAATATTTCTGGAATGCATATTAATTGAAGTATGTAGAATGCCCAAAAACATAAAGATTCACAAAAATCCGCTTCACAAAATACCGCTTTATACAAATCTCGAATATTCGGTTTCTTCAAATTCTATCTCAGTATAATTATAATAAAAATATTAGCACAAGTTATTTTCAGAACAAGTAACAGCCCACTTACAATGAAAAAGAAGCTACTTTCTAAAAATTTGAAAGTTGACTGTTATTGTATGTACATATAACCTCTAAATTGCGCAGTTTTGAGATCACTCTTTTCACTATCAGTATAATGTTGATTCTGTTGATGCGTCACTTATTACTGCGCGACAGTTTTCGCACACTGACAGCCGTAATGGAATTTACCTGGAAGTGACTTTAGAGGGGACTCAACTATTATTGTACTTTATAATGTTATACTTTGTACAATATCTTCGGGAAAATACCTAATATTGTTAAATTATGAGGTATTTTATGCAGATGACTGAATGTACAGATCATTAGCAGTAGATATATCGGAGCTTCTAAGAATATACTAAATTATAGAATTGGGATACCTTGGTGACATCATTGGCATATAAAATTGGGACATTAATGGGATATCCTGAGGAGATTCTAAGATATCCTTGGAACATTCCAGGGATATCGAGATTTCCGACAGAAAAAAATAGTAAATAGTGTTGCAGGTAACTTCGTATTTTTACCTGTTCGTATTGGTAAAACACAAATATTACCCTCGATGGGCATAAACTGTCTTTTGTTCTCATAAAAGTTGTCACAACCGTCTTGAAAATTGGAAGCCACTAGCTTTGAATCGCTGAAGTAAAGTTAGCTGATGGTTGGTGTAACAGGCAAATCGGATAAAAGCGGCTTCATAAAGGCTGACTTGCCGAATCAAGGAAAGTTTACCCACATGGGGTAATTTTTGTTGCAGGTAATATTTACTCAAGAATCAGGGTAAAAATTACTCTCAGTTTTTTCTGTGGACCTGTACGATATTATTCGCAATATCCCTAGAATCTTCTGGGATATGCCCAGGATATCCTGGGAGATGAATGGGTTATAAAAGTTATCACTGCTTTACCAGTGATTACTCAAAATACTAATTCAACCAGTGAAAATATCACTGGTTCGGTTAAAAGGAGAGTAGTGGAATAGAAGTGGTTTCATTCTTGGTACGTATATCGTATTGGTTTTTTCTTTGGGAGTTTATATCGGTTTTCTGCGGAGCTAGCAAGATAGGGTGGAGCTTGACATCATGAAATTAGTGGTATGTTATCGGATTCTGGGTTTTCAGCTCGAAACGAGACGTAAAACTTAGGAAATGAGGCGAAACAGGTTTCAATTCTTGCCGAGCTTGCACCACTTTGTAGAGAGGACACGTACTTCATTTTCCACAATAGCAATCCTCCCATCGAAACCCAAACATAGTTTGCCCATCTCGCTTCACCAGCAACCCGACAGTCGACATGTACCGACGCTCCAATTCGACATGGAAATGAGTCTGCGAACTACACGTGTGCGTTCAATCGTTACTGGCATCAGGTGTATTCATCTGAATTCTTATTTTTCGATTTGTAACCAGCGATTCGTTTTCCAATTACAAGCCAAAATTCCACAATTCATAAAGTGTTCTAACAATAAGTAATATGCAGCATAAAAGATGCATGTAGTAGAAATTCGGGTAATGTTTACACACCTGGGGTAATACTGGCACGTTAAAAAAACTGCTTCTTTGCTACTGCTTGGTTTCAACAGATAATGGGATGAAATTTTGTATGAAGGGATGAAAGCAATAATTTTAAGGGTTTATGTAAAGTAAATCGTTAGCTGGTTAAAGAGGAGGATTTGAGACTGGTGGATAAGATTCGAGAGAGAACTTTCAAGTCCCTATCGTCGAAATCAGTTGACTTTGGCCACCCACCCTTTCTGTGGATGTTCCACCCTCTTCCACCCTGATCCACCCCCTACCAGCTTTCAAAGCCACCCGTATCTTTGTAAGCTCCCTTTATTCGCTACTCCACGTCTCCGGCGAACCATTCCTTTCCACATGCGATTTATTGATCCACGCACATCGCACAACTACGACTGCTAGCCAAAGCCAGTGACGCTCAGTGGTTGCATCCAATACGGTCAGCTTAATTCGAAACCTGACTACCCGATTATCCGCTGAACCCGAGCTCTCGAACATCTGATCCGTCGCGTCCAGAAATCCGTGTTCAAAGGCTACGGGAGTCAAATGAATAGCGAGTTTGCAGTTTCTACTCTTTTTTGCAATATAGGTTTAACATAGTGTTATATCCTGTGGTAATTTTATTTCAAGTCTTGTGTATAATACTATTAATCAGGTTTATATATATATATATATATATATATATGTTTTGTGACTTAAGAAAAGAATATGTCACTTTTAATGCTAGAATACTCATTACCAATTCATTTTTCAGACAATTTTACACAAAGAGCTACTACTTTTCATATCATTATTACACCAAAATTAATCTGACAGAATAACAACTTCACTAGTAGCGAATATACAGGGTGTCCCAGACTCAAGTGTCCGGACTTATATAGCTGTATAGAAATAAAAAAAATAAATAGAAAATTCCTTTTCCAAAAATCAGTTGAAGTTTTAGTTTTTTAGTTGGAAAATATTTAGGCCGGACCAATCAGGAGCGCCGTATAAACAGTTGTGTGTGCGTAAGCGTGATTCCAACGCAGTGTTATCGAAGCGAGCGCAGAGGTGGGATTAGCCCCACCTCTGCGCTCCCACCTCTCCTGGTATTCTGCGCACGCACACACGACTGCTTATACGGCGCTCCTGATTGTACCAGCTTAAATATTTTATAACTCAGAAACTAAAACTTCAACTGATTTTTGGAAAAAGAATTTTCTATTTATTTTTTTAATTTTTATATACCTGTATAAGTCCGGACACTTGAGTATGGGACACCCTGTATAACAAACATTGTCTTTAAATTTCAGTATTTTCCGCAAGAACATAGGTATTCGGAATTTTCTTTATTTATTGGACGTGGAACTTCTTGCTCTTTCAATTTATCCTAAAAAAAATTTAATTTGAAAAATGAAAAAATGGAGGCTGTTTTTCTAAAATTCTTGAAAGTTCATTTTTTCAAAAAACTGCATCCAACCATTTTTATTTTTTTTTACAGAAATAGATGCTACTATGTTTAATATGTGCAATATGAATTTTCGCATTATTTTCGGAAACAGCAAAAGGTACAAAAAATGTTCAGATAAAAGTTTAGAAATTTCAGAAAGTTCCACCAAAAATACCGCTAGCTCTTTCGTGACACCTGACATTTTTTACGGGGAAAAAAATTCTGTATTTTTTAATTATTACCAGACACAAAAATAGACAAGTCTGTATAAAACTGACAGAATTTTTTTTATATTTGAAGAAGAAATTTCGATGGATGAAGGCAAAAAGAATCAAAAACTCATATGTTTGGTAAAGTGTGCGACGTTTCGTTGGCATTGGTTCGACAACCTAATCAGGCGTTGACATTCACTGGTTTAAACATAAATTTCAACGCGTCTAATTTAACTAAATATAAAGGACCCATTTTTGGTCGACTGAAATGACAGTCTAAAGTCAACTGCTTTTTTATATTATTAGAGACTCTCCAAAATATAGGCAAAAATTGAACTGTGGGATTTTTTTAAATTCTTTTCCGTATTTGTTTACAGTTTGTGCTTATATAATGAAATAATTTCATCAATTTTACAAAGTTTTACTTTTTGAGGCCATACCATTTTTTTAACTATAATTTTTTGTTCTCACTAATAATGCAAAATTTCACAAAAGAGCAAAATAGTATATTGTGCTACAAGTGCGGAAAGTAGGCAGTTCCAGACGAGTGTGAAGTTTGCTGTACGAGCCAGAGGCGAGTCGAAGGGGAGTTGTAGGCGAGTCGTAGGCGAGTTGGAAGCGAGCCGAAGGCGAGCTGTAAACGAGCCGAAGACAAGCCGGAAACGACCCGAAGATGAGCCGATGGCAAGTACTGTAAACTTCACAAGAGTTGCAACTGTCTACTTTCAGCACCTGTTGCACACGATATTTTTTGTAACAAATGCAGGAAATTTTCGATTTGAGAAACAATAAGAATAATTTTTTTGGAAATTTATGGTAAAATTACCAAAAATTTCCGGAAATTTCCAGTGTATATGTATATTACCGAAAATTCCCAGAAATTCAAGGTATCGAAAGCTTTTTGGAAAAAATCCGAAAATTTCAAAAATTTCCGGAAAATGATAAATTTCCAAAATTTCCGGAAATTTATGAAAAGTTGCTAAATTATCGGAAATTTCTGGTCTCCGAAGCTTTTTGGAAAGATTCCAAAAATTTCCAGAAATTTATGGAAAATTGCTAAATTTCCGGTTATTTATGAAAAATTGCTAAATTACCGGAAATTTCAGGTAGCCAAAGCTTTTTGGAAACAATTTGAAAATTTGCTAAATTTCCGGAAATTTATGGAAAATTGCTAAATTTCCCAAATTTCCGGAAATTTATGGAAAATTGATAAATTTTCGGAAATTTCAGGTATCCAGAAATTTCTGAAATTTTCGGTAATTTATCGGTAATTTATGGTAATTTATTAGTCATTTATGGTAACTTATCACTTCGAGTTTGTCCAAACACTATTCACTACTCACAATCAGTCTCTCAATCGTCAAATCATAATGAAGTGAGGTTATTATTTCGGCAGTCTTGGAAAGTAAATCTGAATCGAAATGCGCAAGCGCAACAGCAAGAAAAAGTAATCTGGCTGGAAGTGCGCAAGCGCAACAGCTAGAAAAAGTAATCTGGCTCAAAGAGCGCAAGCGCAGCAGCTAGAAAAAGTCTTTTTATAACTGCTTTTTACCACGGCTTTGGAATTGCTCACTTCCCGCACGCAATACATGCCTCGAAAAGCGAACATTTCGTGCGTGCGTTACAAAAAGTATGTTTTGTGTATAACGTTTTTAGATGTGTGAACTTTTATCTAAATATTTTCTCTTACTTTTCGTTGTTTCGGAAAAAATGTAAAAATTCGTTTTTTCGAAAATAATTTTTTTAAATGTAAAGCAGTGGTTTACCAAGAACAAAACAATCCATTTTCTAGAACTTTAGAAAATCAGACGCCTTTTTGTAATTTTTTTAAATTAAAATGTTTGTTTTGAATTAATTAACAGAGCAAAAATTTCCACGGCGAATAAGGAAACGAAAATATCGAATGCCAACGCATGTTTGGAAAATACTGCAATTTGAAAAAAAATATCTGTCAATTTTGAGAATTGATGGATAATCTTCTAACTATTGTAACAAATCAAAAAAAAAAATGTGAATAAACTATGACATGGCATGTGAAAATGAATATGACATGACTATGGTATTGTGAAGTTTGAAGATTTGCCTAAATTCTTAGGCAAAGGGAATTTTTATAATAATTTTATTATTAAATTTGAAGTAAAAAATAATAATTAAATTGAAATTTTTTTAATAAACCAAATTATCAACAATAATTTACCTCTGTGTTGGTTTCAATTGATATTTTATAAATATTTTTGAACAAATTAAATAAATAATTATGAATTTAAGTGGAAATTAAATGCTAAAATTATAGTTTTATTCAGAAATAAATTTTTTATGAAAATCACTTTTAAATGCAATTTAAATAGAATATTTATATTATAATAATATTTATATGCACACAGAGTCGTGTTTTATATGATTTCCTGTATCTTAACTATTGTAATTATTGAACCAAATTTATTTATAATTCAAAAATTAAATTATATTTTACAAATTTAAATTTTTATCAAAAAAAACATGTCATAAGAAATTTTGACGTTTTGACCATCACTGATGACATTTTACTCATAAGTTTAGGTTACTGACAATGGAGTGCCAGACGTGTTTCTTTTCGCTTCCATGTATTTTTTTTT
>CAKNXH010026605.1:27748-42951 GCA_932178445.1 Andricus quercusramuli | reverse complement strand
TTTGAAAAAAAAATTATTTTCAATTATATAGCATTTTTGACCGATTTTGGCAGATACCATAAATCTGAAAAATCAGTTATGAATTGCCTTTTTCATGCAGTTGTGATTCACGGAAAAATCAAATTTCAAAAAAAATGCACGCAAGTTTCTGGTTCTGCAAATCTTCTACTCCGGTTTTGCGGATGTTTAGGCACTCACTATGAGGAAAAAAATCTTTAGCTAAATCGCTGACATCATCGCGCAGCCGATTTTCAAGAAGCCTTTGGAATTGCCCCTATATATTAGGGTGGATGGCAGACAATTGTGCATGGAGCCACTGTGCACATCAATGGCCACAAGCACAACCGTGCAAGTTTTTTGTCACAAGCACAACTGTTCGTAATTCCATCTGAGCACGTCTAAAACTGTAAATACTGGAGATCTCTTTTTCTACGGTATCATTTTTAGGTGTCTTGTTTTTGAATAGGAGAGCTTCATGCTGTTATTTTCAATGTAAAATAAATGAATCTAGGTTCCCATCAGCGATCTCATTTTAGTACCACTCAAGACTGTTTTTGCTGAGTCTTATTTAATACCTGTGTGAGCAACACAGGTGAGAACAACGCGTGTCTCTCGTACCGCATATGAATTTCTTGATTTGACCTTGTTTCTCAAATGCTAGACATTTTGTTTAGATTTCATTGAATCTAAGTTCAATTGAAGTCCGATTTCATTGCTTTAAAAATTGAATTCAGCACAACTAAAGCATGATATAAAAAGCTGAAAGAAATTCGTCATGCATAAGAAGAAAAATGTATTACACTTAAGAGAGAGGTCGGCTTTCTTCAGCAACAAGCCCGCTCCTGCAATGTCCTGATTCACAACTAATATAATCTAACAAGGGCCTCTTCTCATTTCTTATCAGTATTCTCACTAGCGCTGGTCTCTCACTTAATAAAACGAATATTGTTACCATTTATCGACTGGGGAGGACGCAAAGCAATAGGCCCATTCTTGTGCGTTTCAATTCTGGGAGATGAAAGCAGGAGGTTTTCAACAAGCGTACTCAGTTCAGACATCATTTGCCTGTGCAAAAAATGGGTAACTTTACTGAATTTGAAATCTCCTAATTGGATCCCTGATCACATCGCTATTGTGAGTAATGCACAGCGTTCTTCTATAGCTGGTCGCCCTAGTGGGGGTTCAGCAATTTTCATAAACAAATCTGTATTCAACTTTGAAATTTTATTAATTTCCTCCACATGTATTTTCACTAAATGTTGGCGGGGGGTATTTTCCATTTATTATGGAAAATGTGTACTTTAAACCATCTATGGATTTTGAGGGGATTATAATGCACGCATTGGTAACCTGAATGACCTGAAAGGATTACTTCTCCGTGAAAATTCTACAGCATTGTATAAGCGACGATCATTGGGCTCTGAGGTCAACGCAAGGGGGGGAGGTTCTTGTTAAAATTCTTGAGAGTAGTGAATTGATGATCTTAAATTGGAGACAGTTTAGACAGCGGTCAATACATTTAGATTGCGGTCTCCTCCGACTAGCAGTGTAAGCATGCATGTATAGTAAAACCTTCTTTTTTCTCATTATCCGATTGAGGCTCCCCTCTCCATACAGTGCATGGTAAACGAACACCCTTTATTGGACTGTGATATTTTGAGTGATGAAATTAAAGCATGTTTATTGAAATGCAAATTGAGTGAAGCGCCGAGCAAGGATGGGATTCTCAATGAATTTTTTAAAAACCTTTCGGAAAATTGGGTACAGTACTTAGGGCCCCTCTCCGAAGAGATCTGGGGCTGAGGAAAGAGTCCCATCTAGCTGAGCTAAAATGCATGCATTGATGTTGCATATAAAGGGTGATAAATCTGATCCTGATAATTACAGGGGAATTGCCCTTGTAAGTAGTATTGCTAAGATCTTGTCTCAGATTCTGTGGACAAGGCTGACTGCGTGGGTTAACAAGGTACACATTTTTTCAGAAATTCAGGCCGGTTTCAGGCCTGGAAGAAGTTGTATAGACCACATTTCCAACCTAAATTTTATAACTCAGATTCATTCGTCCACCCGCAAGCAACGAATCTTAGCTTTTTATATAGATTTTAAAAAGGCTTTCGATTCAGTAAACCACTGTCATCTATGGCGCAAGCTTCTAAGGATAGGCATGTCAACTGAACCAATAGAAATTATTAAAAATCTCTATGATAAGGTCCATTCGTACTTGTGAGGGTCTGTCTTCATTCGCTAATGTACCTTGTGGGTTGCTTCAAGGAGATATCCTTAGTACTCTTCTTTTTGAGTTTTTCATATATGATGTAGAAGAGTATTTAAGAAATCACGGTATGCATGGAATTACGATAGATCACTTATGTGACGTTATCCTGCCTGCTTATGCTCATGATACAGTCGTATTTGCTTACTCTCAGGCTGACTTACAAGCAAAAAATAACAGTATCGCGCAATACTGAATGAGCAAGTTTTTAACGTTCAATGAAGCAAAATCAAAAGTTTTGTTATACCACAAAAGTGACCCATGTGAATACAAATTCTTCTACGCACAGAATCAGCTGAAAGTATTAAGCGAATTCGTCTATCTCGGTGTGAACACATTAGATTCGGGTCTTTTTCATAAAGAGTTCATAAAAAGAATGTCTGCTGCGAATATTGCTATGGGTGCTGTTTCATGAACTTTATTTGCATCTTAATCTAATACCTGGCAAACTAAGACTAACTTTTATCGCAGCCTCACGCTTCGTGTTCTTTTTTAAGCAATAGAAATCTGGGGATTAAGGTTTTTCGATTCAGTCGAGATATTGTCCACTTTCTTTAAAAAAAATACTAGGCTTGCCAGCATACATGCCGAATTTTGCCTTCCGCTTAGAGACACGTAGATTACAGTCAGCTTTCGATATCTTTAAGTCAGCGCTTAGATGGTTCTCGATGTTGCTGCGTGTGCCTGATGATAGGTATATAGCATATCCAAATGTTTAATTTTCAATATTAAAAAAAATGTGCCTATGACTTCGAAAATTATGGTAGACTTTTTTACAGTTTTTGGAATTGAATGCTAATAAAAAATGGAAATTAACAAAGTATACCTTTCAGGTTAGAATTTTTTTAAATTTGTGGAAATGACATGTTTTGAAATTGGTAGTTAGTATTTCAAATTGCTGAAATTTTTTCATTTTTTTTCAAAATTTGGCTTCGAAAGACCTATTTAGAAAGTTGTAAGCAAAAGGCTTAATATCAAATTGAGCTGACAGTTTTCATTTTTCCCTACTGCGTGGCGCTCGCAGCACTAGTGCAGGAGATTCCGCGGCGCTGTCTTTATCTCGCTCGGTCGTTATTCAACGTCCGCACTCCGTATTTTTTTATTCGATTAAAAAACATGTTTGACCTCATTGAAACACCGTAGAATCATTTTCGATTTCGAAAAGTCATTAGAGTTTTTCATTTGCAATAACAGTCAACAACTTTTCAGTACTAGCCGATTCCGATTTTCCTGACATTTTTATTTTGGAACCGCCGTAATGTACATATTATATAAATTTAACTTATTTTTAACATTTAATTTTTCAGAAAATAGAGATACCCACCAATCTTAAAAAATGAATCTGTCAACATGGACAACATTCTTCATCTACAGTATTTTCATAATGATGGCTGCTTCAGCTTCATTTTCAACGAAGGATTATGTAAACCTAATCTCAGACCTATATCATCTTCACAAAGCCTCCTCTCTAACATCAATACATTTTATTGATCGTAAGGGTAAGTTTTTGTATTTACCAATCATTTTTTCAAATGACTACATATAGTACCCTCCCAATCATTGCGAAAGTCCGGGACTGGGATTCGCGTTAAATGAGTTCCCCCACCACATCAAAAATATTTCACCCCTTGTGCTTTGCCCTCATATCTAATTGGTTGAGTAAATCGAATCTATTAAGAAAAGTTAATGTCAAACATTGACAGTTTAGGAAACAAGTAACAGACAATATTCAGAAGTTATTATGCTAATTTTACATACTAATCCTGAAAAACTTTATGGGTTATTACAAGTTATATTCAGAAAAAAATTAAAAATATAAAAACTCTAGACTGGATAGGCATGTGTATGTTCCCACATAAAATAATTTGGATTGAATTTGTATTTGTCTCGAACTGATAGACATTCATACATTTAAACTAACTTATTAAATAGGTTACATTGAATGTCAACATTTTTTTTAAAGTCGGCACTGGGATCGAAGCAAATAGGGAAAATCGCTATAAGTGGTAGTGCGATAAGTAGGAGGGAGAGTGTAAAATCGATCGATTCGATTTTTCTATCCCCATTGGATATCTCGGCTAATTTTTGACTGATTTGCATGAAACATTTCAGAATGAATTGAAAACTAGTGAAACGTAAGTTTTGTGTATGCAACTCTGGTATAAATTGTATACTGTTGCCGAAAAGTCTTGTGGTGTGGTTTCGAAAAGCACATGGCTCCGATATATTTGAAACCTTGTAAATCTATGTATTGTTTCTCAAATCCACTATTTCATACATTTTTTAGAAAAAATATCGCGTGCGACAGGTGCTGAAAGCAGGCGGTTGTAACTATTGTGCAGGAAACTTCATACTCGCTACTTCCCACATGCGTAAGGATAAGATAATATAATGTTTGTAGATGGTCTTATGAGAAACGGAGGTCATGTAAACACTTAGGGGACACATTATGCATGAAGAAGAAGAACGTAATAATCTCGTGGAAAGTGCCCTACGGTCAATAATCTTAATCAACTGGAAAACTATAAAAGAAATGTTGATTATCTTTCATAGTATAAAATTTCTTTAAAGTTGAATAAACAATATATATTGACACAAAGCCTAGGTAATTCATTATTTGTAAATATTTGAAAACAGTCTTCTGATATCACATGTCCAACAGTAAATAACGAACAGTAGATAATCAAAAAATTTCGAAAAATTTCAGAGTCAAAATTGGCGTCTCTGCCGTGTTATCGCAGTTATTTCAAGTTAGAGGTTGTGTTTTTTTATTTATTTTTATTTCTGAGGTATTTAACGTCAAATTTTTAAAAATAATTATCTGAAAAATAGTGTCAATTTATAGTTATTCAGAAGCCCAAAAAATTTTGTTGTTTCAGGGCGTCAATGAGAAGAGATAGCCTGCTGGCCTTGAAAAATTGACTTGCTCACACTTCCATTTTGTACAGAATTTTCTTAAAACTAACCCTTAAAAACAAACATCCATCCATGCCTTATATCTAAGACCGCATGATCTTATCGCCTTGCCTTCCTCGCTTTTCCTAGCCTCGCTCGCATGTCACTACGTTCTCGCATTGCCTCGCATTGCCAAGCGGCTAACACCCAATACTTATCTACTATTTACAATATTTACAGATTTCTTATATCTACTTCCTCTCCTATTTACAATCGTTCCTTCTCCATTTCTCTTCCTCCTTCCTTCTCTTCTTCTTCATCCTACCAAACACTCCCTTCACCCATGCTATTGACCTTTCCCCCCCCCCCCTTTCATGTATCAATGCCTCCATACATATCCCACTCCTTTTCACCTCTACGTACTCTTCCAACCAGGGCTCCACTTTTGCATCCCCCTTCCTACACAATTCACACATCCTCTCCTCCCTAGAGAGCCAGCACCTACTAAAACCCTATATGCACCCACATCTTATCCTCGCAATAAGTTCCTGACTTCCTTACTCTCCTCCTCACACAAATATTGCGCTCTCGCCCTTGGCAAAATCCACACATAGTTTCCGTTGAACCTTGACTATCTTATTCTCTCTTCTCCTGCTGTCTTCTCTCTCCATGCCGTTTTTCTTAACCGCTAGAATCCCTACACTTGTTCTCCGTGTCTCCTTCCTGACAATATAATTAGGCGTGTTCCATGCCAATCCCAGGTTCCACTTTACATACCTCTCCTGTGTCCTATTTATCTCTTCACTTTCCTTCCATCCCACATCTCTACTCCACACAATAGCACACACATAACTAGTGAGTCAAAAAATTTCATTCTCTTTCCAAAATCATCTGCGAATAACTTCTTTCCCAACCCCCACACCTGCCTCATCGCCACATTTGCCCTCCACAGTCTCTCTTTCATGTAAACATCCATTCCCCCATTACTCCTAAAAAGGAGCCCACGTAAACGAACTTTTTCACCTCCAGCACCGCATTTCCCTTCCACTTTCATTCCCCTCCCTTATCCCTTCCACCTTGTTTTCTGAACACCATAACCTTGGACTTTTCCGCATTCAGCTCTGACCTGTTCTTATCCAGGTATCTTCTCAATCTCTCCATCATCTCCTTTAAGGCCTCACTGCTTCTTGCCAGCAATGCTATGTCATCTGCATATGCTAGTGACCACATTCTAACCCCTCCTATCCCAACTCCTCCTACCACCCCGGTCTCCAGCTTACTTTCCATATCCGCAATTAAAATCGTATAAAGCGATGAGCTAAGCGACCAGACCTTGCCTTACCCCCTATCCATCCAGAATTCCTCCGAAGTACCCTCCCCTCCTCTTACCTTATCTTTAGTTTCTTCATATATCTCCCTTACCCTTTCGATCAGGCCTCTCTCCACTCCCCTATCTTTATTCGCCTCCCACAACCTCTCCCTATCCACCATCCCTCTATAATTTTCCTGTCCATCCCTATCTCCTTTCTTATACAGTGGCACTATTAACCCTTTACCCCATCCTCCTGAGAATCCCCGCCCCCTCCATACTTTCTTCACTATCTCCTTCAGCCCCTTCCTAACCTCTTGTGTACTATAAAGCCATGCTTCGTTCTCAGCATTCTCAGTTTCTCTCATACAACAGCTTTTACTCCGTCCATCCCTGCTACTTTTGACCCTCTTAACTTCATTATCTGTTCCTCTATCTCCTCGTCATTCAACTACTCCATATCTGCCACACCGTTCTACTACTCTCACCATCCCCCGTCCTTGAATCTGAGCCCTGAAATGATTCTTTAAAAAACTCCCTCTACTCTTCACTCCCTATTTTCTCGCTTATCCCCACTCTCCGCTTCCTAAACCTATTTATTATCTTCCAAACGTCCCCCTCTGTCTTAACATTTCCTCACTTCTCTTCCAGATCTTTCTCCTTTTCCGGTTCTTTCATCTTACACATAAATCCATAAACTTTTTCTTTTAAATGCTCCCATATATCTTCCACCGAATCCCCTTCAAACCGTACCTTCCTCAACTGCACCTTATAGATCTCTATCGCCTCCCTCGTCCAGCTTACTCTCTCCCCCGTCGACCCTTCTTCCCCACCTTGCCTTCTGCCGCTCTCACCCCTTATCCAAAATCGTAGTGGGTGATGGTCTGATTCTACCCTCCGTTCTACTGCGAATCTCTCCGTCTCCTCCCACCCTTGCATATTCATGACTACATAGTCTATCACCGAAATCCCCACCTTACTCACATATGTGTATCATCCCTCTTTGTCCCCAGTTGCCATACCATTCGCCACTACCCAGCCTCTATCCTCCATCTAGTCCCTTAGAATATCCCCCTCCTTGTTTATCATCTCATCCTTCGATTTAATTTAGAAGCTCTGCCGTTCCCTGTACGGGCCCCCTTCCCTCCCCATCCTCGCAATAATGTCCCCACCCAGTACCACCAAACCCACCTTTCTTTCGCCTAGTAAGTCTTTAACGCTCTCTTTAATTCTTTCCATCCCATCCTTATTGTACACTGTCACGAACTTACACGTTACCCCCTCTATCTTTACTTTCCTCATTTGCACTTACCCTTCCGCTTTCTCTCCATGGACTTCTTCCTCTAATCCATCTTTAAACCCCGTTATAATTCCCTTACTAGCCCTTCCTTTCTTCTCCACTCTGACCGCCTCGTGGAGTCTCCACCTATACCCGCTTGGCAGCTTTGGCTTCATTCTATCCCATTCCTTTCTTTCTACCCACGTCTCTACCAGTCCCACAACATCAAATTCCTTCATATACTTCCAGAACTCCTTATTCTTCTTCTTCGCCCCAGCTACATTCCAGTATAGCACCTTCACTACTCCTCTACCCTGCATTACCCCTACCCCGCTACTTCCTACGAAACAAATTCCCCTGCACTTCCTTCAGCACCTCTTTCCACTCGTCCCACATCCGCGTTTTCTCGTCTACTTTCATTTCCGATATCCTACCTTCAACGATCTCCCTTCACTCCTCTCTCTCCTAGCCCTGCGTTCAGCATTCTCTGCACATCCATTTCCTGTCTCGTCAAATCATGATCGAAGAAAACTCCACTATCCTGAATCCTATTCTTATTTCGCATTACCCCCAACTTTTCTTCCCAGCTCTTCAACTCCACAACCACTACTTTCTTCTCCTTTCTCCCCTCCAACTTAACTTAACTACCATGCCCTCAACCCACATTATGCTCTGTAGCAGCGCTTCCACGCCCTCCCTTTCTTTGCCGCTCCTCCGCTTCAACCCTCTTATCACAATATTATTTCGCCTGTCTGCTTTATCTTTTCTTTCCATTCTCATTATATTGCCCTTATCCTTTCCATATCTGCCCTCCCCTCCTTTTCATTCCTATGCTCTCCCACTTTCTCTTCTAACATATTCTCTACCCTCTCCCAAATACCTTTAATCTTGCCATCCCCCCATAGCCCCTGTCACCTAGTTGCATTTTCTTCCTGCCCTCCACCTTCTCAAGCCTTTTTTCTGTTCTTCTCTTCTACACCCTAATCTCTTCTTCCATCTGCTTTGTCTTAACTTCTTTTTCTTACCTCACCCTCTCTAACCCTTCTACTCTCTCCCTCAACTCTTTCACCTCCTTTTCCCAGTTCTCATCTCTAATTCTCAAGTCCTCCCTCATGCTTTCTATCTGCTCCTTAGTCCCCCTCACGACATCCTTCAGCCTCCTGATCTCGCCTAACAGCATCACGAGAGCCTCCTTCTCCGACTTTCCCTCCATTGGGGGGGGGGGGGGGGCTACGTGTTCTCCCGCTTCTTTCAAACGGACTCTCTACTTCGCTTTTCTCCAGATTCTTTTGGCTGTCGCTCTTCCTCTCTAAGAGATCCTCCCCGTCACTTGCGCTAAACGCTCTCTCCCTTACCTTCTCTCTTTCTTCATTCCCACCACTCATCACCGGACCACGCGCTGTTGGCCGTCGTGGCACGTGGAAACTTTTCTCCTCGTCAATTTTACTACCAGCACTGCCAGCACTCTCACTACCCACCTCCCGCTCTAACGTCGGTAACTGGGACCTCTCCATGCAGTACCCTCCGCAACCGACAGATGTCTCTGAAGAATGATGCCGTCTATCCCCGTCAAATTTTCCCTTTATTTCGTTTTTTTTCAATTCCTCAGGGCCCCTGCAGATTCCTCCGATTCCTTGCCAACCTAACCTCACTTTCTCTATCTAACTAAATCTCACCTTACACCTGCGCTGATAATTACTTTTTATCTCCCCATGAACCTTCCTTGAACATTTTTCGGAATTCTCCGACTCGTCCATCACGGTGGCTTTTAAAAAAGTTAAATGCTATTTTCGGGTACCCCAAAGTTATGAATAGCAGATTGTTTTAAATGCTTCTGGGGAACCATAAAAAAAATTGATTAGCATTTCGAACTCGAAGTTCATTGCCTCACTACCCGATTCGGGTAGTGTTTCTAGGTGGATAAATACTACCAGTGTGGGTCCACCACCCCCACGACGGGCCAACACCACGCAGTATTCCCCGAACGGTCACCCATCCAAGTACTAACCGCGCCCAACGCTGCTTAACTTCAGTGATCTTACGGAAACTGGTGTTTTCAGCGTGGTATTGCCGTTGGCAATATTTTTAATAATTCTAGGGAACCATTCTTGAATAAATTAAAATGTTTCCCTGAGCGGATTTTTTTTGCCTGGAAAAACCTGTTTGAAATACGAAAAAGCAGTACAATACTATTTTCAAGTTAATAAGACGATATAATTACGTTTATATAAAGGAGTTACATGTAAATAAGAATTACTAACGAGAATTTAATCATCAAATAAACAAAAGAAACGATTTTTCGAAATTTATATCAATATATATTCATGAATATTTCATTACTCTTATGCCTAGGCATAAGAGTAACTCCGAAAGTTATCGCAGTATTCTTTCACATCGAAGATTTTTGTAAACAAAACAATAAAGGCTTAGAATTTTACTCGGAACAAGCCGTAGAATCTTCTCATGCAGACTTTAAAAAAATGTGGAAAAAATATGAAGTGAAAAAGTCAAATTCTAACTACGCAGAACGTTTATTTGAAGCTGTACGTGAGTATGACAGGCACTTTTAAGGATCATACAATTATTATCTGGCTATTATATATTATTGTACATTGTATATTACACATTATGTATTCTACAATAACATACAAATACTATGTATATTATACTTACTATAGTTTTTATAAGAAATTAATATTGAAACTTGAACATTATGTATACGAATTTTTTGATGAAATATTCAAAAATATATGGATATAAATTTCAAAAAATCGTTTCTTTCGTTTATTTTTTCATTAAATTCTCGTTAGTAATTCTAATTTACCTATAACTCCTTTATATAAACGTAATGATATGGTCTTATCAACTTAAAAATAGTATTTTACTGCTTTTTGGTATTTCAAATAGGTTTTTCCAGGCAAAAAAAAATCCGCTTTTGGAAATATTTTAATTTTATCAAAAATGGTTTGCCAGAAGCATGAACAGCAATCTCCTATTCATAACTTTGGGGTACCTAAAAATAGCATTTAACTTTTTTAAAGACCACCGTGCCATTGGAATCTTCCAGGAATGTTTAGGGAAATTTTTGTGTAATATGGGCAATAGTACTGAAGTCACTGCATATCAGAGATCAGAAAATGTCAAAATTTGAGACTTTTATGATATTACGAACAATAAGTATACTTCAGCGATTATTTACTCAATGAACTCATTTTAATTGTAGAGACTAATGATAAATTGTAATGATCGAGTGTTGAATATTCTACCATGTCCAGACGCAAAGCCAGAAACGAGTATCTATTGATGGTTGAAGGTGTCAAAATCATACTCTTGACAATGTCTAATACAAATATTTAATGAAGCTCTTTGACTAACTTTCTGATATTTTTTCCTTAGGGATGCTTTCGATTTTTCCCAATCTACTGCAGGGTTGTTTCCCTTACTTAAAATTCTCGTTTTATACTTTGGAGATACTTTTATCCCTGGCTTATAGTACTTTTCTTGCGTTAAAATATTTCTTCAGCGAATTAGTACTTTACAAATTAAAATAAAATCAAAAAGGTTTTCAAAAAGTTGTTTTGGATCTGAAAATATCAAATGAATTTTCGAATATAAAAAGCGTAGTGGCTAGCCTGCCGTCACCGGCAAACGACCTTCTTGCCCGGCCACCTGACAGAGCAAAGAGATGAACTCGGGGAGCTACATAACTAGGTGGCGCGGTCCTTCGAGGGGAAATCTGGTACACAGATGGATAAACAGGAGTGGGATGGTCAGGAGCAGGAATCTCTGACAACGCGGGAAGAAGGGGAATATGGATCCAGCTTAAGTGGCATGCCACCGCTTTTCAGGCGGAGGTCCTGGCCGTCCTTCGCTGTGTGAAGACATAATTAGTAGAGAAGGCTGCTGGTAGGCAGATTACAATCTGCTCGGTCAGCCAAGCGGCATTAACTGCAGTTGGAAAACGAGACGTAACATCAGAGCTGATTTGGGAATGCATTATGGATTAGACTGAATTGCAGAAAAGAACAGCGTGGCTCTTATATGTGTTCCTGGTCACACAGGGATCAACGGCGAAGAAAAGGTTTACGTAAATAGCGGCGCAGCAAGTAAATACATACAATCGGAACCGGTACTGAGGCTAGCGTCTTGCTGCAACATTTTTAATTTTTCAAAATCTATTCAATCAAATAATAAAATCGAATATATTCCATTCTAATCATAAGCAATTCTCCAAATTCAAATAAATATTCGGTTGTGTCCGGCAAAGGGGACGTCCATAAATCACGTTACTCCTAAGGAGGGAGTGAGGGGGTCAGCAAAAATATCATGGAAAATCACTTGGGAGGGTTTTTGAAGCCGATCACGTAACGTTTTTAATTATACATTTATTTCAAAAAAGATGATAAGAAACACAATTTCTAACCAATTAACCTTCTTATGTAAAAAATTACATAATTAGCATATAATTTTTATTTAAAAAAAGTTAGTAAATGCAAATAAGTCAATCATTAAGTTAGATAGAGGTAGCTTTTATCACTTCGAAATTCATTTCAAGTCTTTAACTATAAGGTTAAAAATTTTTGTTAGAAGGCATAAATTATTTCAATTGTTGTAGTATTGCTCATATCCCAATTCATTTCACTTGTACCTTATTTTTTTCATATTACATGAACATGCGCATAATACATAGAATTTTATAAAAAAGAATACTACTACAGTATGTAAAGCTATATATTTTTTACACTATTGAAATGTATAGAATTCGCAAGGTAGTAGCTTAAGAATTCTTTTTAATGTTTCCTGCCATGTTATATAAATTTTCGTCATTTTGAAAAATCACGTCATAATATAGGGTGGGGACTTCATCAATAATATCGCGGAAAGTCGCGGAAGTGGGGTGGGGTCGAAATTTAGCGAAAAACCGATCACGTGATTTATGGACGGCCCCAAACAGCTTCCTTATCGGCGCCGGTAGGACCGTTGTTTTCCGGCGCTGGCAGCATCGACTCTACCTACAAAAAACAATGTATTGCAAAATTGGTTAAATTAATTAAGTGTATGAGCGATTCAACAAATCCCGAACCTCGTCACCCATAACCAATATCTCACAGATACAAGGACATCATGTATCCAGACTGTACCTTTCTAGATCTAGGGCCAAAGAATCAGCGGAAAAATACAACCCCATGCCGGGCTATTATTGTTCATAATAACTACACTGACTTCACAAAAATCCAAAGAAGGAGGGAAACACTAGACAAATCATATCGCGAGCGCGGCATAAACGAGACCTGTCTCCCAATCTAGCTTTTTTCACGGACTCTTCCGGACTCACCCAGTGATACCCAAATCCAGACTTAAAGACAAGGGTCGAAATTTGATCCAAATTTTTATCACTTCAAAAATTGCAACGAGTTGAATAATATCTTAGAAAAAGATCACGAGTGCCTGGCATAAAATGTGAAACAAAACTGTAAACTGAAAGTTGGATACCGCCCAGCCAAATCAAGCGCGTCACCATAACAACATAATTTCTGCTTCACACCCGCGGTCGTAAGGTCTTCTAGACCGGGTACACAACTGAGTGAACCTAATGCGTCGAAATCTAATTTTTCAGTGAATCTTTCCCCAATTTAATATTTCTTCTCAGGAACGTATTTGCTGATTTTTGTCACAAACTTCGAAACGTTGCACGTTTAATCTTAACTTATTTTTAATTAAATAGCGAAGCAAGTCATGGAAATGAAGGTCAAAATAAAGGATTCGATCATTCTCTTTGGAACGTTTCGTTCACTGTTATGGATCCTCATCAGTCAAAAAAAACATTTATTAAGTCTGTAAAAAATATACAAATAATGTAGAAAATATTATAAAACATAAATAAATAGTAATGAATTAAAATTTAAATTTCAAGTAAAAGAAAGAGAAGGGTTGTCTCATACAATTCATTCAAAATTGAGGGCCTCCTTTTATGAGACAACCCTTCTCTTTCTTTTACTCAACATTTAAATTTTCATTCATTACTATTCATTTCTGTTTGATAATATTTTCTACATTATTTGTATGTTTTTAACAGACTTAATAAATGTTTTTTGACTAATGAGGATCCAAAACAGTGACTCAAACGTTTCGAAGAGAACTATCGAATCTTCTATTTCAAGCTTCATTTCGATGACTTGCTTCACTATTCAACTTTACAACTGTCTACCTGCCAATTTTGTGTTCAACCCTTATTCCGAGAATTCCAATTTCCAAAATTCGAACTTATACTGTCAACCTTGTCTGGACCCCGAGATCGTAAAAATGAAAGTTCCTGTTAATTGTTTTTCAAGTTATTGATCAAATATTCCACAAAGTTTTTCATACATAAATGTAATTAAAAGTGCGTCGTCAACGAATTTTTTTTTGAAATTATCCTACAATTTTATCAAATTATTCAATTAAATAATTATAGTTCTCCCTTTATGTTTTTTCTCATGCTTTATCTTTTCCTGCTGAACATTATGCAATATTAAAATATATAATTTCACCTTTAATTAATTTTTTTAGATGTCTCCCAGATAAATACTATTTTCAACATACAAATCTTGTTGTCGAGAGCAAGAATTATGACAGTTACTCTAAATTTGGAAGAAGGCTTCTTGCCAAATGATTATACCAAAAACTTGAGATACGCTAAAAAGCCAATGAATGTAATTTTCATCACTTGCGAAAGTGACGTGAATAAAATGAAAAAATTATCAAAAGAACTAAGTTTCTATGGAGTTACAAATCTGATACTATTCACGAAAGCATTCAAATCTTCTCTAATTAACTCTTGTATGAATCCGGATGGCAATCCAGTTCTTCTAAGCGGAAGTTTTCCATGTTTTGTAAAATGCTATGAAGACTTTGGAGTTCGAGAATGGCACGCTTCGAATAAAAATCAACTGGCAATTCATGAAAGGGTTACTTGGGAACCAACAAGAGGACTAGGTCTTAAATCCAAAAAATTAACGCAAAGCATTAACGATATTCTGAATGGTAAAGTGCTGCGCTTAGAAAGACTTTCGGTAAGATAAATAATTTCAGAAATATGTTTGATCCTAAAAGTTGCTACAGGGTACGGAATGCCAATTTCGTGAGTCCGAGTTTTTTTCCCGCCAATTTTCCAAAAATCACAGACCTCACATTCACAATCCGAATTCCAGGAATAAATTTAAATATCTTCAAATATTGAAACTTTCAATTTAAAGTTTTCTCCCAATGTTTAAAGTCCAATTCGAGTTTTCATTTCATTAAAATTTCAAATCCTGACAATATTTTATTCTGCTTTCAGTGTAAGATTTGAGATTCTAAAATACTTTCAAATTTCAAATGTTCTTCATGGATCTGAAATTTCGAGCTTTTCTACCATGAATCTGTTTTAAATTATTATTTCCGAAATGCACAGAAGTCCATATTTTAAT